>JBCJKH010046134.1:0-21966 GCA_039877255.1 Loriculus beryllinus | reverse complement strand
GAATGAACTACCAGGTCCTGGGGCGTTCCCCAGTTTCTCCAAACGTCAAGCATTGTTTTCAAAAGAAAGTAGGATGGTTCCTGTGGACCTTTTACATTTTTTCTACTCTGCCTCTTAAAAAGTTTCTTTAACAAGAAATTAAGGAAAGAATATAATAAAAAAATTGAAGAGAAATTGTTTCAGGTATTATTCTCACTCCCAAGCAGGAATTCCACCAAAATCTCTGGATGATGTAATGGTTATCAGGAGCTATCAGACACCAGAAGTTAGTAATTCCCACATCCCAAGTAATGAAACAATGCAATTATATTTATTGAATCGTAATTGGTTAAAAGTCATCTACTCTAAACCGTTCTGCCATGAGCAGGGAGATCTTCAACTAGATCAGGTTGTTTCATCATCTACTCTACTTAGATATCCCTCTACATGTGTATATTAAGGATATGTGCGTATGTGCAATACAAATAATAATTTATATGCATGTAGAAGGACTGTTTATGTTTTTTGATTAATTAACTGTGCATGATGCTAGTGGAGTTAGTGGTTAATACAAAAGAGAATGGCCACCAAGATAAGTTACCAAAGAAAGAAAGAAAGAAAGCCTTCAAACCTCCATTATTTTTAAAAACAGAACACTTTAATAAAAAAAAAAAATAAAATGAAAGTTTTATGAGCAATAAAATCAGATATTTAGTGCAAATGTCTAGAGGTTTAATTCAGATTTCATGTGTAGGACAAAATATATTCTAAATCCCAAAAAATTCTAATCAAATAAACAAAACTTGTTAGTGATTTATATTTTATTTCACTGGAAAGTTACATATTTAGTTTTTAGATGGTCCCTGACTACTTTATTATGCCGGGTGATACAAATTCTTTTGGACAAACTCCACTTTTAATGATTCTGCTCTGAAGTTTGCTGGCTACAACATGCAACATGCTAATTTGTCCATAGCACAGAACAGGAGGGGAGAAACATCTAAACCATAGGAAATCATTACAGCTTCCTTCCCCTTGCTGCATGACTGAATAAAAATTGATTATACCTATGATATCGGAAACAGGCACATGTGTTCATCCTCTGCAAGCAGTGATGCTTTTCTGCTGAGGTGCTCTGGTGGCTCGGCATTCCCATCAAAACCACCAGCATCTCAGCAGGGAGGTTACCCAGGGCAAAGCTGCCATCGGATAATCTGCTTCATGGTTCATGCCTGCTGCGAACTTGCAAGTTTACAGAAGAAAATGAAACTGTATAATTTGTTTCATGAGCAAATATGTCCAATTCTATAATTGCATTTGATGTGGTGGTGCATACAACACAGCAGGTTACATACGACATCACAGGTGCCATCACTGGGAATTTGCGTCCTTCTAAGTTAAGTTTAATGGCAACACCTGCTTTTTTGAACATTTTACATATTTTCCTTTTAGCTGATGCCCCTAAAATAACATCCTGCTCTCAATCCAACCCAAATCCTTTAATGACGCTGTAGGAATTTACCCCACACTTACCTCTGAGACGCCAGCACCTGTGAAGTGGTTGCACATCATCAGCGAGTGGGATAGATGTATGTTTCCAGTTCTTGTCTAGTGTTTTTTTAAGTGCTGCATCTATCAAATCCATTGCTAAAATAAGGAGTGAAAAATCCAGGCATGTGCATTTAAAAGTAACCCTCCCAAAGCTTATATAAAATGAATATACATAGCTTCAACATTAAAGTGTCTTCTTTAGCCTAATTGTAGCTGCATCAGTAAAAAAAAAAATCTAATCAAACAATCTGGCTTTGATTAATTTTGATTAGTGGCAGAGTCATATAAAGCACATAAAATACATTTACCTTTGATTGGGGGAATACATACTTTAAACAACTTACTCTGCAAATCAGTGAAATATATTTAATAAGCAGGATCATTTCTTATGAACACATTAGCATTTTCATGAGATGTCATTAATGTCAAAGCCAGAGAGCCAACACTGTACTAAAATATCAACTGGCCGCAATGATAAACCCAGCATAGTAGTTAGCTTTGAAAACAATTAAAAGTCTGATTTTTCTAGAAAAATAAGATAGGGGCTGTTTTTCTTTAACCAAAACACCCTGGCCCTGAAATGCTGCCAAGTCAGAAAGATCCATTTCTAGGCAGTGACAGGAAGATACACAGGTTTGGGCTTGTACCCTCAAAATATGAAAACATTACTAATTAGCATTCCAAATTATTTTAACAAGCTCATTAATAGAATTACTCTAAGGGAAAGAAATAATAAAATCACAATCAAAGGGATATTGCTCTGCTACAGAACAGAAATCTTTTCTGTTTAGATTAAATACCTTTGTACTAAATATATTTTACTAAACATAATATTCGAATAAAGCGCTTTCTCATTGGAAAGGGGTCTAAAAGCAGAAAATGGGTAGAGCCTGAGGATGATCACAGGGATGGCTTGGCATGCAAAGCAGTGGCAAGATGTCACTACAAAACACTATCAGCCTCTCTTCCAATCATGAATGTGAGGATAAAACAGTTATTTATCTAATGTCATCCCACATTAGCCAGCCTTTCTCTTCCTGCTCCCACCCCACACATGCTAATCAAAAAGTATATCTGTTATTAGTGTAGTGCCTGATGACCCAGCAGTATTGCGTGGGCTGGGTGCACACAGCATTCCTTTCCCACCCCCTGCATTTGATTACTCCAATTTTTCAATGAGAAACCCTTCAGCTTTATGTGCAGTTGTTTTTCTGGAGCATGAAATTCAAGGTACATTCATCAAGGTACGAATCACAGATTGATGTTCACTCTCTTCAAGTGTTTTCAGCAATTCCTGTTTCTTCTTAGATAGGGTATTATTCATGAGCTGTGTTTTTTCTCCTGGAGCTCATCCTCAAACGTGACCTTTCAATGGGTCATGCAGCTCCACAGTAAATTAAACAGAAGAAATCTGGTTTGCAATCTGTATTGGTGGCAGCTGAAATTTTCCCTTCCTCACTCTTTTGGTGTTATTTAGAAGCTGAGACCAAAATGGATCATGTAGCAAAACATTTAAAGGGATTTTCTTTTACCACAGTAGTGGCCACTTTTTGGTGTACGTTCACTAAAAACCAAAGATGTGATAGAAAACTGGTAAGTACCAGCTAAGTAAGTAGAGTGAAGCAATGGGTGTGGAAACGAAAGCGACATCATTCTTATGTCCATCACACAAGGAGACAATACTCACAAACTCAGATTTAGGAATTTTATACAGCCGGATGCTATCCCAAGCCAGACCTTGACTAAATATAATACTTAAAATACTTATCTCTTCCTCCCTACAGAGTAATTGATATGATTGCTTACAATATTCCAAAAAACACATAATCTTTGCACTAGTCCGGTAGCGGAGTGGATTCTCTTCTGGAACACGAGTGACATAATTATCTAAGCACAGAAAATTATGGTCACAAATTTAGCCAAGCACCAGATGTTAGGTGATTATTGACACTAAAAGTAGCTACATGCAGAAAAAAAAAATAATAAGGAAGAAAGCAGAGAGATTTATGAAATCTAAATGAGTCCATATCATGAAGACACTCAGTTAGATGAATGTTTAATACTGGCCACTGCAGGAAGGAGCACAGATTTGTGGGGCAAGAGACCATCTTTCCCTTGTCAGTGGGGCTTCCTAGGGATGGACCTAGCTATCAACGATTTATAGTTACAGCCCCCTGCTTCTGGTGAAGATTAAGCATTATTCTTCTACAGTGACTATCTACAAGTTAAGTATTGGCTAGGTCTGACCAACAAATTAAGACAATGTATTGTGTTTTTCTATGATCTCACACTTTATCCTAAGAAGACCACACCAGTTTGCAAGAGCAGCCATTCAGAAGATGTGGTTGAGATCTCATTATGTCTCATCCACCTTCTACTGGACCATACACAACACAAGACGTGGTGTGCTGTAGGTACATCACCATTTGTGTAGTCTGTGCCTTATTTTCTTTCTGTCATCACAAGCTGGTAAGAGAATTCTTTATTTTCCTATGGCTTTTCCTATTAACTCATCGCTGAGAACTAGAATGGTCCCAAGCGTTAATGAGTTTATTTCCTCTGTGAGCTGAGTTTTCATCAGTTTTACAAAGAGCAAAACAGAGGAGCCCACAAGAAGCCACATAGTGATATTTACCCATGGACAAGCAGAGATTCAGGTTAGAGCACAAGGGGAAGCCTTGTTTTGTGAAGCGCTTCTATCCATCATGCCCTGCCTTGTGCTCTTTTAGCTTTGGGAAACGTTTAATGGCTACATGCAGCAAAACACAGAAAATAAACTTGCCTAGAAATTGTAATTCAATTATTTTTATTTCAGGTTTTGATACTTCAATAAATATGGGTAAACTCAATCTCAAAAATTATGCATTGCAATTCGCGGTTCAGAGGACATTTTCATTAGACTGCAAACATCCCTCTCTGCAGTTACATGTTCCTGCTTTCAGAACATGTTAGCCTGCACTGAAACAGGAAGGGTTGGGCTCTGGTCCTGGCAAGAGCTGGGGTTGTGGGATTCCAAAGCACCCTTGGGCTGATGACCCCAGCCCCTGGTTATAAGCAGATGTCTGCTGTACCAACTCATTGCGCCCTGGGTACAATCTGCAGCCACTGAGGCTGAACAGCTGATTTTACAAGTGCTTTACTGAATGTTCAAATTTCCACACTGATGGGAAATAAGCAGCTTGAAAAGCTTAAATGTTGGTTTTAAATTAGTTTTCTATTTGGCTTCTCATTTAACCGGAATTAAAGTTTCTTTCTCCCCACTTTTCCGAAAACAAGTGTTACACTGCTTTTATTCATCTGACAGCTGAGTTTCTTCATGAAGTACCTTCTGTAGGATCCGCTTTTTGTACCTGTAGGAGCACATTGGCAGCACACGAGTCCCAGCTGCCCCGGCACTCCTCCCTGCTCCGCAGCATCTCCCTGCAGCCCTCACACCTTCCATAGCAGCAGTGCATTTGCTGCTGAAATGAGCCTTCCCATGAAGTACGAGTATTATTTTTGACAAAGCTGAGGCATCTCTGGAGAAGACACTGCTTCAACTGTTATTTCCCCTAATTACAGTTATTTGATCTTCACATGGCAGAGCGTTTAAGGCAGAAGGAGTAAAAGCAAAGCACGAGATGTTCTGGGGCTGATTACGCTCTGCCTGCTTCTGAGCCTGGAAATTTGCTTCCACCCTCTTGTTCCTCACTGTCCCAAGTTTTTTTTCTTTGAGAAAAATACATATTTTCCAAATGGCTATAAGCATTTTGATGCTATCAATTATGATTTTCATCCCAAATCATGTTATAGAGGGGAGGCTGCAATTTTTGCTCACAAAAGCCAATCTGTTGGTGTTGGTTTCATTTGAATGAGACTTAACAGGTTCAGGAAACAAGGAATATATTGCTCTTTTACACAGTGAAGGCGAACCAGTGAAGTCTTCAATGGCACTTTACAAAGAAAGTACATTTACATCCAGCCTGTTCTTGTTTTGCCACATGGGTTATTTCCTGGTAAGACTCAAGGGTGCATGGGCCCAACCATTATCTCATTAAATTTAGATTTTTTTTCTCTGTAATAAACACTCTGGTTACAAACCTTCCACTGTAATTAAATCCTTTGGGTGGCTGGAGATGAGCAGAGTGCAGCAGAAACCTGGAAGAGCCCCCCATTTCTGAAAATCCTCTGTTATAATTACAGGGGAGCTCATCTGAAGGGAAGAAGGGGGAAAAAGCTGCTCTCTTGATATGCTTGTTATTACTTATTTTCCCACCATAATGAAAGAGCATCTAACCATAAGTCATAAACCCAGCTATTTATAGGCCTGTAATTAAACATCACTGAAAGTGTGAAGACACAAAAGCAGTGCCATCTGCCATGCATTTGTGGCACCATAAATATAGATGAAGAGCTGCCACCCCTTTTGTCCTTTCCAGAAAACTTATTATTTAAAGGGCCTTTCTGTAGCATCGGAAGCACAGCTCCTGGACCCAGAGGTGTTAATCTCACTAGAAAGGCTGGCTGCCCATTCCTTTCATACACTCATCCCAAAGCCCACCCAATGCCTTTTCCATTGGCATGAGCGGTCAGTCAGGGGTTCTCTGCCAGGAGGTACTTTTATACAGGCACCAAAAGGGAGTTTGTGATTTAAGGCCTAAAACTTCCAGCATCCCTCCACCAGCCTTCTGTGAAATCGTTGCTCTAGTTAGTAACTAAAAAAAAAAAAAGTCTATGTATAGCACATTAGCACATTTGAAATGTTATTTTAATCGTGGTCAGATGAAATTCATCTGTGTTCCTCACTATAGAAAGACTATATTTGGCAAACTACAACACTGCAAAATAGACTTGAATCCCAGTATTTGGGATTTTGGTGAAGAGTGCTGGCTGGCAGGTCTGGGTCAAGCTGCTGGCTTGGCTTCCCGTCCTGTCCCCAGGCATAGTAATGTCTGTAAGTCCTTGTGCCAAACTAGAGAGAACTTTGACAAGCCATGGTACATCAGCTTGTTCCAGCTTCCATGTCCCAAAGTACTGCAAATGTGCTAATGTCTTTCGGAAGCTGAATCCTGCCATTTACCCATGGTTAATTGCTCTGAATTGCAGCAGGATGGGGACATACCCTCGGGTAAGCAAGTTTGGATGGAGTTGTACAATTAACTGGACAACTGCTCTCCAGGGTTTTTTTTCCTTATTATAGGTCAACACTTTAATTAAAAGTAGTTTCTAGCAACCTTAATATAATCTCCGAGACAAGACTAGCTGTCTAAAAGGAAGCCTGGCATTACTGGGGTGAAGGTGATCATGATGTCCCCCTAGCAATGTGCCCTGTGGGTCCTTGGGAAAGGTCTGGTAGTTGGAGCAGCCCCTCTGCCAGGCTGAGAGCCGTCTGCAGAGGTGAAGCTTCATATCACAAGAGGCAAAGATGCTTTTGTTTTGTGAAAGTCACTTGGAAGGTCACGAAGGATTAGGGAAAGTGAAGCTGTGGCTGAGGATCACTGCTCCCATGTGGCTATTCCCATGCTGGGTCTTGCACACAGATACTGTGTGGAAGAAATGGCCTCTAAGGCATAAAATTTCCTTAGTCCCACCATGGGTGCTGGCTGCTTACACCCAGCTCATGCTACTCCTGCTAGGCCTTTGGGAAGTGTTCTGTGTCATACTGAATTCCCCATCCCCCTGGCATTGCTGCCATACCCCTGTCACCAGCCGGGTCTGTGATGGTCTCAGAGCTGCCTGCCACATATCTTCTGCCACCCTGGCTATGGACCAGGCACGGTGTAGAAAACTGCTTGTACATGGATAACAACGACAAAAATAGCCTGTAAGTAAGCATGTGATGCCCTGCAAAAATTTTGAGAACTGCTCTTGAGCAATTTAGATAAGGTTTAATTACAAGTGAGTAATGCAGAAAATGCAGAATATGCAAGAGGGCAACTCCATCTTCCGCAAAGCTTGATGAAATTCCCATTAACATTCATGAAATAAAAATCTATCTTTAACGTTGGGTAAGTCAAGTATTCCAGAGCCAAACCATATTCTTAGATACAAGGCATTTCAAGTGGAAAATTGGTAGTTCTGGATGATAGGTTTTGCCCATACTGCTTTCCCTTTGACCTAGCAATACAGTGCTCCAGAGATGGGGAGACAGACTTAGCTGTTCTTGTTGTGCTGCATTTCATTTTTGCTGACAGCTGATGAAGCACTCCAGACTGGAGAGAAAAATTACTTTCAAACTTAAAATGTAAATTAAAAAATTAAAATTAAGAGGAAGCCCTGAAAGAAAGGTATTACCCACAGAAAAGTAAGGCTTTGGTATCCCTTAGACTGCTTCTGGTGAAAACAGAGGTCAAATCTAGCTGGAGACAATAAAAATTGAAAGCAAAATTTTGTCCTCAGAGAACAAAAACTTTTCTTGCCCTTTATAAAATATGATGCTGTAAAACAAATAGCACATTTTTTTAGTATGTGAAAAGCCTCCAGACTAGAGGAAAGAACACGCTCGTTTTAAGTTATGGCACCAGAACAAATTTAATGTCCAGCTATGACCATTAATAGTATTTATTGGCCCAAGGAGGTCTCAAACAAATTTCCAACCCACAGAGCTGCCACAGTAACTCCCAGACCACTCTTCTGGTACTGCAACCTGCCTGTGCCAGCCCTGCCTGCCCATCGGCAGCAGCACTGGACCCTCTAGAAGGGGTGCACAAACCAGAGGGGTTCACACAAGAAACAGGACATTTTCTTCTTCCTTGTCCCCTTACCCAAAGGCCATGAGAAATCACCTGATACTGGCCAAGTGCTGACAAAAACATCTTCCATGTGATGGACCAAGCCACTTATCTCTGCACCACTTTGTGCTGACCAGCAAACACCAGCAGATATGGCAGGCAGAAAGATAATATGAGAGCCTGTAACTGCAGACAGTGCCAAGACCTGTAAGTACAAGGGGTTGCAAAGATAACTTTAGCACAGCATTTCTCGTTCTGCTCTGATTTATTCTGGACCCTTAACATCCTTTCCTTTATATTTATCAATAGTCTATACACAAAGATATGTGTAGGCAGCCCTGAGCTGCCATGCATGGTGCCTGAAACTGTGTGGGAAGACTTCAGACCAAGCTCTACTACTGACTACAGCATAACAAAGGGCAAATTAGTATTTATTGCATGTGTTTCCAATTCATTTTCACTTAGGTCCTGGGTACTAACAGCTGTAACAGCCTTGTGAGCAGCGAGAAGTCACCCTGCAAGTACTGTTGAAGACCAGCCATGGGAAAGCTCTGAAACGATTTTCTTTTGGCACATTTTTTTAATCCTAATTTATGTCCTTTGCATAATTATTTTTTCACCCATTTTCTAAAACCTTTCCTAAACATGTTAAGTTTTGTAATTTTACAGGCTGCTGAAATTGCTTGCATCCAGAGCAAATCTGTAAATTATCATCTTGTGAGCCTGGCTGAGCACAGGATGATCCTGTGCTTGGCTGCTAACAAAGATACTTGCAGGAAAACCCACGGCTCTGTGCTAACAGCAATAATGGCCCCTTAATATCTCTCTCAAACAATAATACACAGATTTGTCTGCTAACTACTTAAATACTAGATGGAGATCACCAGGCAAGCAATTCAGTTTCTAGTACCAGCCTGTAGCATCCCCAATAGTAGTCCCAGTTTTGTTCCTCCCATCATTGATGTGAAGGTATGGTCTCAGTCTTTGTTTTTGCAAACACCTGTGACAAGGTCATACCTTTGCTTTGGGACAAGCAGATGCATCAAAGGGAATTCTGAGGGTTTGGGGAATTTGAGGCTTCGTTTCTCACTGTTCCCAACCTCAGCAAGCTCCTTGGCAGGAGAGATTTTGTCATGCCGATGCCGGTGCCCACCCAGCAGGATCTTGGGCCAGTGCACACAGCCGGCAACACAGGATCCCCAGGCTGCAGGCACGATGAGCATTTCAGGGCAGATGTGTAACAAGTGTTTTACAAACCAAAGATTTACATAACTGATGGTGAAAGTCAATTCAAACCCCATGTACTGCAGCGAGCACATGTTGTGAAGGGTCTGCAAAATGCATGCTGGCTCAGCATGGGGTGGTGCTAACGAATGCTGCACCTACTAGAGCTTGACTGCAGGTTGCTTGCATGCAGTGTTCAACTGAATCATGACGGAAAATTATATTTGAGGAAAGTTAGGTCAGTTTTCTGCTCTCCATTGATTTTAATCAGATTTCCTCCTCTCAGATGTCAGGCCAGCCAATCCCCAGTTCGTAGCAGTCTGTACCTGGTTGTCCTTGGCTAGTGGGGCAATGCATCCAGCTGCCCGCTGGATCAGAGAAAATGAAGTTTGTAGCTGAATGCTGCCCGGGGCTAGCCCTTCCCTGCTTGGGAGATACTACAGCATCTGCAGGAAATGCTGGCAGCTGGACCCATGGGCCCAAGCACAGGGGCTGGGGCTGCAGTGCCGCTGCGTGTGCACAGAGCAGAACTGCAGAGAAGCATCCTCTGACAAAACCCCAGTGTGAAACCTGTATAAACCCGGCACTGTTTCGAAGTTGCTCTCTGGGTATAAGAGTGCAGAGTAAAAATGACAGCCCTATAGTACAGCATTTCCATCTCTGAGCTACTCGCATGCTAACCGTGCTCACTCTTAACCTGTTTCAAAACCTGAGCCCTTTAAGATAACATTTCCATGCAAATTGAGGGCTCTAATTACTCACTGGGGAAAGAACAGTGTTTTGTAAACACCCTATAGATCTCCACGATCAGACAGGGCTTATAAAGTCAGACTTTGCTCTGTTACTTCCTAAAGATACTTTAATATGTTGGAAAAAATTTCAATGTCACCTTAAAATCATATAGGAATTAACTTTTCTGACGCCAGACGCTGAGTTGCATCTTGTTCCAGATACCACATGTACTAAACATAAACAACCACCCCACTCTAACCAAACCCCAAACCAGAATGAAAGATCTTTTTGGCCCACAATGGACGAGGTACATTCTTGTCATGAGCGAGGGGAGTATCTTAATGACAGATGCTTCAGGGAGAGGGCAGCCCTGGATGGGAGCTGCTCTGGCAGCATAACCGGGCACCTGTCCCTCTGTGTCTGAATGTGCAGCCAGCCCTCCGACAGAAAATCACATCAAGCTTACATTTGTAGTAAATATAGCCTAATATTCCTAAGCAAATATATTTGACCTGTATGCTATCTCTGCTCCAGAGAACCTCAAACACAATCATCCACATAATTTGCCCCTTTATTATGCAGATAAAGTTTAAAACTCCAAAACAGCATAGCCTTTAAATCCTATGCCAAAAGAGAGGGAAAACCAAACCAAACCAAACCAACTCAAACCAAACCCAATCAAATGGAAGAACACAACTCCAAATTTCTTGAAAAAAAATTAGCTCTACAAATATATATGTATTTTGGACAGTCTTAAATTACAAATTCGAATATATGTCAAATTTCTACCAAAAAAAAAAAAAAAAAACAACAAAAAACCCCCCAGAAAACCCAAACAAAACACGAACATCTCCCCCTATCCCCCTAAAAAAATTCTCTTTCCCAAGCCCAAGTTTTATAGTTGTGATCAGAGCTCCCCTTAGTGGGCTGCCGTGGTGCGACAGCCTGTAGTCAGTGTCCCCATCCGCAGGTGAGGGACGGACAGACTTGCCTCAGAGGGTCTCCTGACCCACAGGCAGAGAGGGGTGGTGGTGGGCAGCAGCCACGGGCAGCCCATTTAAGCTCAGCATGAGCTGGCAGTGTGCACTCGCAGCCCAGGAAACCAACTGTATCGTGGCCTGCATCACCACCAGTGTGACCAGCAGGACGAGGGAGGGGATTCTCCCCCTCTGCTCCACTCTGGTGAGATCCCCCTTGCAGTGCTGCTTCCAGCCCTGGGGTCCCCAACATGAGAAGGATGTGAGCCTCTTGGAGCACATCCAGAGAAGGACACAGAGATGCTCTGAGGGATGGAGCACCTCTGCTGTGGAGACAGGCTGAGAGAGTTGGGCTTGTTCAGCACAGAGAGAGAGAAGGCTCCATGGAGACCTTAGAGTAGATCCCGGTGCCTGTAAGGGCCAAAAAAAAAAAAAGCTTGTGACAGGGTCTTTAGGGGCAGGACAAGGGACGGCTCTGAACTGACAGAGGGGAGATTTAGGTTAGATATTAGGAAGAAGTTCTTCCCTGCGAGGGTGCTGAGGCACTGGCACAGGTTGCCCAGAGAAGCTGTGGCTGCCCCATCCCTGGCAGCGCTCAAGACCAGGTCAGATGGAGCTTTGAGCAAACTGATCTAGTGGAAGGTGTCCCTGCACATGGCAGGGGGGTTGGAACTGAATGAGCACTAAGATCTCTTCCAACCTGAACCATTACATGATTCTATGATCTTCCGGGGTCTGCAGCAGAGACCCAGGGGTGTCATCAGCCCCAGAGGGCTCCAAAGCCACCATGAAGGATATTTTACAGCACCTACCCCTTTCCAAGAAAGCTAACTACACTGTCCCGATCCAGGTGGGAATTTCCTGTGCAGTTTATTCTGAACAAACCCATAAATATTTCTCCTGTGAGACACAAGAGTCAGGGGAAAATAAATAAAGAAAGAAAGAAAAAAAAGAAAGAAAGAAAGGAAGGAAGTCTATGTTGCAAACAAGCATTTTAAAAGATTTCTTTGGGTAGCAGCACAAATACCAGGAGATGCTCACCAGCTGAGAGCAGGGATGGATTCACAGTAAGGCAGCTTTGCAAAACATGCAAGAGGAAGCTTAAACCCACACAAAACATCATTCAAGTACACAGCATAAGGGATATGCCTTTGAGGATCAGGTTGCTGGGTATTATAAGTTCAGTTGCTCAACCTTGTGTGAATAATGCAGCATTTTCCAATGAACCCTCAAATAGGGTAAGGGACTCCTTCTGACTCTGCTTGTGCTTCTTCCACTCATTTCAAGAAATTAATAAGCTTCCTAGCAGTAATAACCCCCAAACCATGATTCTTTAAAAAAAACAAAACCAAAAACAAACAAAAAAAACAGGCACAGAAAAAAACCCCAAACCAACAAATGTATGCAGGAGACACAAAATGATGACTCAATGACAGTCTTTAGTGTGTGGGATAGCATAAGAGCAGCTGGAGTTGGTGTTCCCTTGCATATTCACTGAGGTATCATGTAACACTATTATAGCGATATCCCTCCTCCTCAGAATCACCAAATATGCTCAGGGTTGCTGGCAGCATGGACAAAGCTGATACAAGAAGTTTGTCTGCATTTTTAGCTGAGAGAAGCTAGCTCCTGGGAGGTGATGGAGACTTGGAGATTGGCCATGCCATGCTCAGTGGGCTCGGCTGCCCCATCTGCTCCCTCAGTACTGCTTCCACCCACAGATCCAATGCCCAGCCATGCCGCAGCTTATCTGCATTTAACACAAGACCCTATTGATTGGAAACCCTTTGTACTTTCTAATAGGCAGCCTCCTGTGGGCCCTCATTACAGGGCTTGCTTTATCCTGCAGCTCCTGGGAATCAGTTTTCACAGATGCCTTATGCTTTAAAGTGAACTTCTGCCATCTGTGACATCCCAACCCTCGTTCTTAAGGTAATGCTGAGTTTTCTTGTCTGCCCATCCCATGTGCACGTCTGAATTCTGCAGCCATTCCCACTGTGGGACCATGACGGTTCCAGCTGCAGTTTGGTTCTTGCCTTAGAAGTTAAATTAGGAACTCAGTATCCTTCCCCTTGCCAGTTTTGGTGTAAGTTTCTGAGACACCTATTCTAATTCTGTCAGGAAAAGTTTCTTTGTTTTAAATTAGCAGAATACGCTGTAAGAAAGAGCATGCCAAAATTAAAAGGATAAAGGAGAGAAATTAATTTAGGTCTCAGACAGTAATGAGAAATATCTACGTTAATAATAAATGTAAAGCCCAATAAATGTAATGATGTACCTACACCCATTGTGCTGAAGAGGGTTTATTTTAATCTCCCTAATAGGTCATTTCATGCCTGCTTTACCACAGCCAGCCTCCCTTTCTGCCTTCCCTCCCATTCAGGGTACACCGTCCTCTTGCAAAGGGCTCTTCCTGTGCCTCAGCTCTATGTATTTATTATTATTAATAAAAAAACATATTTTGTTTGCCTTCCTGGCAGCATCATCATAGCCCTTCTCATTGCCCACCAGTCAAGCCAGTGTTCAGGTACCGTGCCAGGGTTAGACCATGGTGCGCGCAGGTAACCAACTGCCCAGGGCAGCTTTGACAGAATGGGAGTTGGAGAATGGCAATGTGCAGGGGGAAAAGCCATGGTGAAATGATGAGAAAGTCAAAGGTGAGAGGAACTGAGCCAGGATGAGAAACTGCCCATGCAGAGAGGCCCCAGGTCTGAAGGGTAGGGTCTGGCAAACCTCAGTGCTCAAGCAGAGCAGTGGTCAAAAGCAAAGCACAGCCTGAGCCTTCTCCAGCATGATCAACATTGGTAGAGGACAGGTCTCGTGCATCCCAACAGCTACTCACAGTACCAGCAATGTGGCTGTTCCACACCACGCTGGCCCACTCCACACAGGCAGCTCGGGTAAGGTCTGGACCCTGCCAGCAATGCAGAGGACTCCATGCAGTGCAAAGCAACACAGGAAGAGGTTAAAAGAGAAGAGAAGGAACCTAGGGATTCTCTCCTTGGCTGAGCTGGGGCTGCTGCAAGAGTAGAGTGATGCAGACGGGCGCTCTTAGCCACAGGCTTTAAATGACATGTTTTAGGAAAACAGACCAAATTTTTTCTGAACCAGGCTCATCTTCTGCACTGGTCAAGGGGCAGAAGGAAGAGAAAAAAGAAAACAACCATTAAAAAAATGTCATAATCTGTTCATGAGTGGGCAAATAGCTGTAAAACAAGTTACTGAGATTTTTCTGGGCTTTTTCCCCTACCTTTTCTTAATCTTTTCCCATGTAATTGATGCTTTTTCTGTAAGAAAAAAAAAACAATAAAACATAAACAGTTTAGAAAGAAACCAGGGATGGGTATTTGGATATTTAGAGCTGTATGGTATCACATTTAAAAGCACTTATTGTTATTATATTCCCAAGAATCTTTCCCTCAAGGTTCTTGAAAATCAAGGTGCTAAATGACGCTAAAAAGTTTTAGAGACAATGAATGTGAAGTTTATCAGTTTATAGTAGGGTAAAATATTTCCTTCTGTTAACAAATATTTAAATTTGTTTTAAATATACTATTTCCATGAACATGCCATTTGAGTTAATTACTTTACTGTAAATGCACCTCTTAAATAATTGCTAAACCTCAAGAAATGCTTTCAATAATTGACTGAGTTTTCATAAGGAAAAATGGTGTTATTAAATCCAAATTAAATGCACATTTGAGACACTTCACTTAGAGTGCTAACATAGCAAGCATTTTCATACTGTATAAGAGATAACTTTGGAGTTTAATGGCAGGAAATAGTCAGTCTACAGTCATCTATAATCATCCTGTTTCCCTATTTTTTTTAAGGCCACATATATCAGAATGTTTTTAATGAATTCACCAGAAGTTTGTAAGTGATTTCACATTGAAGATGCCCGGCATCCACAGTGTTTGTCACAGGACTTTCGCAAACCCAAAACAGCGGGTTAGATTAGGAGGAGCTGGGTGAGTTATTGTTCGAGGCTTTTGCTCAGTGATGAGCTAGGTATAAATTTGAGCCAGGCGAGAGAATACATTTCCTGCTGCAGGAAGGCTACTCGGTTTCTGGTAAGACTGAGAAGCCACAGACCTGCCTCACTGGCACTATGGTAGTTTCCCCGAGTGGAGGTGCCAGCAAGTCTCTGTTCACCCCCAGTTCCCTGCTGAGCCTGGGTAAGCTTGGGGGCAGGCCCTGTGTTCCTCAAAGTTCTCAGAGAAGTCACTAGTTTGGAAAAAGTTTAAATTGCAACTCAGAGCACCTGAAGCAGAACACCGATTTTTCCCCTCCAGATCTACTTTGGCATCCTATATTTCTCATACCCTGACATGGAGCAGTAATCTTAGCTAAGTCTCCCTTTGTGCATCTCTATTCTCTTCATTGCCCTTGGCCTTTTAAGTACGTGGTACTTCACTTCAGAGCCGTGCTAGCCCTTTCAGGAGGAGCCATAAGAGCCAAGCCTGAGAAGACAGCATCAAAGACGATCTCAGCATTTTCCAGATCAGACTTAATAAAATGTCTGTGCGCTCTCAAAATGAATATATTTGATTCCACAAAGAAATATGGATGTTAGCACTAGAGGGAGATATTTCCCCATGTACCTTGGATTCAGAACTGCTGAAAACCAGCAAAATCTAGCAGCAAAGAGTATCTGTAGTATCAAACTATGTTAATCAACTGCAATTAATAAGAGTGAGCTGCAACTCCTTGTAATCAGCTCCCATCAGTTGCCAGTGATAAAGATATTACCAAGCAACAGATAATGAACTGATATTTAAACTGAATTACATTATTTAATGTATAGAAAGTTTTAGTGTCTTACAGAGCAGACTGTTTATATGTTTATTCCAATGAGCAGAAGAACTTCAGTGTGAGATCCAAGCAGCAGGAGCTGCCAGTGGAAAATGCCAGAATCAGTTGGCTGAAAGGGGTTAAACTGTTTTTCTACTTTTTTGCAGCAGTGGCACCCAATACAGTTTTTCATAAGATGTATCTGAACGTAAAAGTTGCAGTGATCTGCTGAACATGCTAATTACATTGGGGACTGGTGGTAACGGATTGCACAGCCCGTGCCAGCACTTGATGCTTGTGCATTTCTGACGTAGATGAGAAGGGCTTTTTAATTTCTCTCTTCACAGTCTGGAAGAAAGTCTTTCTGAAAATCTGTAATGCTGGTGAGAGGAAAAGGGGGAGAAGTCCAGCAGCTTGCTCCTGCGCCAAGCCGAGCCTGTGATACAGCACAGCTTTCACACAGCTCGGTATTTCAGAAAAGTTGCATGAACTTGGAAAAGGAAAAACGATTTAAAAAAAGAGGCATGGACTAATTACAGCAATTTGTAGTCAGCAAGAAGTGGGTGATGAGCTCGCTGTGAGTGCGGGGAGTGGAGGGCCAGCTGGAGGCAGGGGATGCCCAGAGGCGGCCGCATTCCCACCTGGACCCTCTGTACCTCCCAGCCGGGTCCGCGCACCTTCCGAGGGACGGTTGCTAGATGGAGCTGCTGCACCAGGAATGGGGCCTGCTGGGCACAGCCGCCCCTCCCTTCCCATGCTGTCCTTCTGAACTGTTTTTATGAAAATAAATGAAGGCAATGAAGAAATATCATTATAGGGTAAAAGCACTGGATACTATGAAAAGTTAAATAACACTTTTTCTTCGATGCCTGTGCACTGCTTGACAGCTTGGACGCCACCAGGCTCAAAGCCCTCGAACCTTTCCCACAGTGGGAAGGAGGGCACAGAGATGAGGATGAGCTCTGGGACAGGGAGCTGGTGGGCACACGGTTGGCCAGACATGAAGATGTGTTTGGTCGGTGCAAAGCAGACAGCACCTAATAAAAACCCAGCAGGAGGTGGTCTGTGAGGTTTCCTAATGACCATGGACACCGCTGCAGGAATCGCTCTGTCCAGAAGGACTCTACGGGGTGGGATGGAGAGGTCACGGAAGTGACACCAAATGGGAAGATTTTGGCAGATAAGCCAGAACAGCAGGAAGCAAAGGAACACCAGGAAGCATGCTGAAGGTGACAAGGAGATGGCTGTGCAAACAGGCGGGAACCCTGGGGTAAAGGCAGACGTACATGGGAGATGCTGCCTGCTCCACACCAGCAGTGATGCTCACCAGTGCACACCCTAACTCTAAAGGTTATTGTGCATGTGAACCCAGCGCTGGTAATCACTCAGCTCGCAAATGAAGTGATTAAAGATTGGAGTCTCTGAGCATTGTGCACATGCAATTCTCTGGAGTGGCTGCTGCAGCCTGTGACAATAGCACGGTGCCACCTTACTAACCTGTGACACCAGACAGGCAGATCAATCAGTCGATCTCCAATACAAATAGCATGTAAGGGGGAGAAAAACTGAGGCTATAAAAATATGCAGATATCAGTAAGTTGATAGCATGTGGCTGCAGCAGGGTGAGAAGTGACAAAGAAGAAATGCAATTGGTGCTCATTGCTCATAAACATTAATTTAATAACAAAATAGTTTTAGACCAAGCATATTACGTATTACCACATCTGTCCACTTCTAGTTTTCTGCCAAGTTGCTGCAGGGTATACAGCCCAACTCAGCCACTGTTTTAATCGGGTGTGGGAAGGAATCTGTAACCTCCAAGTGGATATATCCACTGTATACAATGGTTATTTTTAATTGGTCTGGTGCCTACAATCCTCTCATTGTATTTCACATGTCTTTGCTTTCTTCATCTATGCACCTCCTTAAACATCAAAATTAATCACAATTCGTTTTATTGCAAATGATTAAATATTTTATAGGAAATATCATCCTAGATCCACCCTCCTCACAGTCAGCTTGAAGAATGACAACTGGTTTGTACTAAACCCAGCAGAAGACTACATGTTGCTTGTCTGGGAATCATAAGGGTTGTAGCCAGGTAAGCTTGCCCCTACCTGGCTATAGATTTGTGATCCACAGGATGCTGAACTACATTTGGCAAGAAAGAAGACCACTTCGCCTTTTCCAACCTTTTCTGGGATAGTGAATAGCAGGAATAAAAAAAGTCACCGAGAAGTAAAGGTTCTGGCTTGTGAAACAGCTGCAGAATTGAACCAAGTCCAAACCTGTAGGAAAGATTGATGTTCACATAAACAATTACAGCTGTAGCTTAAGTGTTCCGTGATAAGCAATGGTACATATCAGCCTTTCACTTGCTGTTTCTGCAATAAAGTTGTTATAGCTACATTAATTAATCTAAGGGCACTTCTAAGCATCATTTTATCCATCCACCTCTCTGAGGAAGCAGTACCTCTGGAGTTCTTCATAAAATAATAAATAATAGCAATATAAACTCTCTGCTGTTTTCAGCTCCCTCCAAGACAGCTAAAAGAAGATGTAGCCCCCACAAACACCGCTCTGGCTGCGTCCTCACCCTGACCTCGGCATGGATTAATAGAGCCTATGATTTATTCCTTCCAAGAATATTCTTTTAAATAACACTGCCTCGCACTCAGCTGGTGCTGCTTTGCAGAATAGAAAGCTGGAAAAGGTTTTGATGCATTCACATCACTTCTGTAAAGATGGTTCGCACAATACTCAGTGGAAGAACTCATCAGCAGCGCGTGGACGTACATGGGTGGCAGGAATTCAGAGATCATGAACTGTTAGTATTTACAGGACTAATCATGATTTTAAATTTTTCTTTTTTTAATGGAACATTTTTTCTAACAGAAAAATGCCATCCAGACAAAATCAAAATGTCTTGTAGGGAGGTTTGGAGAGGGTTTTTTTCCCTCTTTCTGACAAAACCCATGCACAGTCTCCCTAGGAATCCCCCTGAGCTGCCCCTGTGGCTGCAGCCACAATCCCAGGTCCCACATGTGAGGCTGTAGTGCAGCCTGGAATGCCTGGCCCCTAAAAAAGCAAATATCTTCCTTTGCTTGTTCTGTGTGGAAAAGTGTTTGGATGTAAAAGCCTTCCCAGGACGAATGACATATTTAAGCTTTGCCAGAGTGATTGTTTCAGACACTACTGATTTAGCCAAAAACAAACAAACAAAAATCCCCACCACAAACCCCCTAACAAACTCCAGTGTTCTTTGTTCAAATTTTCAAGATGCATCAAAATCATGGCTTCTTTCAAGAAATAATTTTTAAAAAAAATGAATAAAAACTTGGGTTTTCAACCAAGCACACCTACTGGAAGCTCAGCCCAGCCACAGCTCCATTCCCCAAATCCAGCCCAGAGTAAGGAGGCGGTTATGCCACCCTTGGTACTGAGAGTGCATTATTCCTGGCCATGAGTACATCTGTGTTAGATGAGAGAATACGCCACGCCACCATAGTTTAACAGCCTTAGTTAGATGTAGTTATTATTATAAAATAAGTAAAAATATGGCAATGGGAAAAGTCCCTCTCTTGTGGGTGTGCACTGCTCACTCTGGCCTCTTCCTGCTCTCCTGCACCTGCTTGCACCCGTGGAAGACTTTGTCTTTCATTTCCATGGCAAATGCAGAGCTGGAATTGCAAGGCTCGCTTTTGACAGAGCAACAACCCTCCGGCCTGCATGACAATACTGTCATACTTTAACAAAGATAATTGTTTTATCCTCCTGAGTAATGCGAGCAGTGCACTATGTCTCTGGTGCTGTCCCTGGCTGCCCATCAGGCTTGTTTCAGACACCTTCCTCCTGATGATCCTCCAAGATGAACTGGTCCCGGAAGGGATGTGAAAGGTGGGTATTAATGGCCTTCCTATCTAGAAAGACAAGGAGGTTCTCTCTCTACCATTCTGGAGTTGGTTTCCAGGTCTGTGAAGCCTGGCTGTTTTATCATAAAACTGTTACCACTGAGTGGAAGCAGAGAAATAAAAAAAGGGGGGTAGGGGAGGTGAGGATCAGAAAATTCAAGGATTTTTTATTCTTTATTTTAAATAATTTTAAAAAGGTGCACACTACCCTGCAGCAACTAAGCTCCTCAGCAGTTAGGATTGCCAGCCTTCTTTTCCCTATTCCTGATGGCAATTCCTCCCTTCCAGTCCCAGATAAATCTTTTAACAAACAGTAGTGCTCCCATGCAAGTACTGGTACCCGGGGAGAAGCAAGAGCATGCAATCAACTTACACTTAAACCATTGTTTTGCCTCCTTTTGAGGATTACAATCTGAGAATTGCTTAACGCATCTACTGACCATAAGGGAGAAAATTGCAATATGAACTGTTAATATCTGCTTCTTCACAATGAGAACTTCATCCCTCCAAAAACCAATTCTTTGGAAAGTTTTTGGTGGTTTTATTTTTCCCCAGTGCAGAGAAGTGCAGCTAGGGTTGGTCTGTGCACAGATGCTGCTGGTTTTGGGAAACATCTGGGGATCCCCCTACACAGAGCAGGACATGGGACTCAAGTGCCCAGCGTGGGGGTACAGGCTAGGGAACTACCAGAGGACAGCTCAGCAGAATCTAGGCTGGGCATCCGGGGGGGTTTCCTGGCTGGACTGGGGTCCCCAGGGGCCGCAGCACTAGATGGCATTGTTAGACCAGTGTGCTGCCCAGACCCAAATTAGTGGACAATTATCCCTCTTCCACTCCTCCTTTTATGTGATGAAACCGGTTACTTATAGCCTGCAGGATAAATTCTATAGGGTGCCTGACTCAGTCAGGGCTGTTTCTTCACAGGCTCTCTCTTCCCAGCTTTCACCTCAATCTGTCATACAGATTTGACACTGCATCGTTCCAACAGTGCTCAGAAATGACATGTATATAATGTGGAATATTGTGCACATTTACAGCCAGGATTTTTTCCCCTTAAAACATTGCTTGCTATATTCTGGCAGTCGTTGTTCTGGAAATAAAATAAAATTAAAGAAAAAAAGAGAAAAAAGCAGAGGGTTCTTTTCTTCCCGTGTATCGGTGACCATCTTAAAGGAAACTTTTATTTAGATGCTAATGCTATTCAGGACAAAGCGCATTTGATTTTTGTCAGAGGTTGTTAGTGCTTACAATTGTCCAGCAGTTCTATGCTAATTAAAGAGAAGACGATGCAGTTCAACAGCACACACTGCATACAACGGAGCAGAGTTTTTTTATGATTCTGTTCCATTAACATTCCATATTATAAATCAAATTAACTGTCATTTCTAGTTAAAAAGAAAAAAAAAAAAAAAGATAAATAAACATAAAAGAGAGTCCTTTTAAAAGAGCAGGAAGACCAGTTCAGTAAATCTGAGAACCTTTTTTCTCGAGTGGATTAAATACAACAACAGCTTTGTTTTCCAGTACTGCCTCTATAATCATCCTTTTCCTGCCCTATAATAATAATCAGAGACCGAGTTCAATTATTTCATTCAAGAAAACAAAACAAAAGTCACAATTAAATTGGAATGACTTCACAATTCAGTTTCAATTATGGGTGAGCATCGCTCCAATTTGATGCCTGGTTAAAAGCAGAATTTCAGCAATATCAACAGCAATGCCTCTTTCCCCGATATATACATATGGCAAACTCACAAATATGTGTATACACAAGCCTGTGATGTATAGAAACACACACAGGTGGCAGAGATACTGACAATAACTGCAAATCCCTCTGAACCACATTTCTTGTGTGTGCAGGGTTTCTGAAAGCGAGTTACTTTGGAAGTGCAGCCTCAGTGCCCATCTCCGTTCCTCAGGCTGCTAATTTATTGGGGTGGTTCTGTTGGCGGTATTTTGTTTTTCCCCACTCCATTTTGTTTGATCATCCCCCGTCCTTCCTTCCCCCCCCCCCCAATTCCAACAAAAGAACCCAGAATCATAGCAAAAGTATTACGTATAAAAATCCCAACCTCTTATTTTATATCT
>JBCJKH010046132.1:20013-63805 GCA_039877255.1 Loriculus beryllinus | reverse complement strand
ATGCACCATGCCTGGGGACCTTCACAGCCAGGCTGGATGTGGTTCTGGGCAACATGATCTAGTTGAAGATGTCCCTGCTCATTGCAGGGGGCTGAACTACGTGAGCGTTGAAGAGTTCTTCCAACACAAACTATTCTGTGATTCTATGACTTCTAGAAGTCATCTGGTGCAAGCTCCCTGCTCAAGCAAGGCCAGCCAGAGCCAGTTGCCAGTGTTCAGTCACCCTCACAGTAAGAGGGTGTTTCCAGATGTTCAGAAGGAACTCCTGTGTTTCAGTTCTTGCCAATTGACTGCGCCCCTGCCACTTGGCACCACTGAAGAGAGCCTGGCTGTGTCCTCTTTGCACCTTCTTTTCAGGTGTTTATACACATTGATACAATCCCCCTGAGCCTTCTCTTCTCCAGGCAGAACAGCTCCAGTTCTCCCAGTCTTCTTCTTAGGAGAGATGATCCAGTCTCTCTGTGGGCTCTCTCCAGCATGTTCCAAGTTTCTGTCGTAGTGGGGAATCCAGAACTGGGCACTGCACTCAAGGTGTGGCCTCACCAGCACTGAGCAGAGGGGGACGAATCCCTTCCCTTCTGCTGGCAGTGCTCTGGATACCATTAGTCATCTTTGCAGCAAGGGTGTGTTAATGGGTTGAGTTCAACTTGGTGTCCGTCAGGACCCCCAGGTTCTTTTCTGCTGAGCTGCTTTCCAGCATTTATTGGTGCATGGGGTGGTTATTCTCCAGGTACAGGAGCAGGACCTAGCACTTCTTGTGCAGCTAACTTACTGTGCTCCTTTAGTGTGTTGTATTTTAATAGGCAAATGTAGTTGCCAGGTGGAAGGACAGTTCCAGGTTGCTTTGTAAGTTCTGAATGGCATTCGGGATCTTGGAAGAGCTGAAGAACCTCAGTTACTTTTCCAGATTGAAAACTTTACGTCCTTTGCTGCAGCATAGCGAAGGAGGAGAAAAAAAAAAAGTGGAAATAGATACAATGTTTTCCTCTTCTAAGCATCTCTTATTTTCTGTCCAGATTTTTAACTGTCATAGAAAAATAGGCAGAAAATAGTACATGATTAAAATAGATATAAATGTACTTCATTGACGTTGATGTTCTCAAATGCTTTCATTAGCAGCATTCTGTATCCTCCCCATCTTTTGTATCTAAATGGTCTATTGTGTCTTGTCACGGGCACTAATGTTCTTCAGAAAAGATACGAATCCTGAGTTTTGTGCGCACAAGCCCTCTTTTAATCTCATAAATATTGTGAACATGACTTCAGTCAGTGAAAGAGCCAGCTTCCTCCAATCTTACAGATTTTGTGAAAAGGATAAATGGCTTCACATGACTTTGAATTGGGGTGGCTTTTCATCAGGGAAAGAGATAGGGCGTCGTGTTTTCCATCCACTCTTCAGAAATTTCATCAGAATAAAAAGGTCTTACGAAGTTTGTTATTTTTTCCTCTGTTGTGCTTTGCTTGCACCTGTAAGAAAATCTCATGATCCAAGTTTTAGACAAAACCCAGGAACTTCTGATAATAATGGTGGACTCATAGGTTATAAACAAAGTTGGTTTTAATTTCTGGATATCTGCTATTCCAATGGCTATTTAAGTCTTTCATTCTAAATAATCCATCCTTTAGCAGGGGAGGTTTAAAGGTATTGCCTTGGTTTTATTCAGGAGCTGGTAGCTAGAACACTGTTCTGTATTGGTAGATCCTTCTTGAAGTGTATTCTGCATCCTTTCCGTTACTCTAGCCTGAAGTACCTTTTCATAAACGCTTCTCTTTAAATAGCAAGTTATCTTGCTATTTAAGGCCCCACAGGAAGTTAATGACCAAAAGATGCCACTGAGCTCACAGTGGCAGCTGATTGAAGAGTATTACTTCCACTGGTAGAGGGGTTACAGTTGTAGGAAAAGGTTGAATATAGGAGTGTATGTATTATTTTAAATCAATCTACTGGATATGTTTCATTTTCAAAAGCATTGTAGGTCAGGATTTGTTCATAAACAATATTTTAGCTGATTTCCTGCTCTACTGCATCCTTGGTGTAAGTGTAAAGAAAAACTGGAGCACTCAAAGTCTGATTTTACTGTTTTATGAGGGAGGATGGCTTCTCTCAGCCTTTCTCATTTGTATTTCCTGATAATTGCTTCTATCGTTATATTTTAAGAAACTAATAACCTAGTTCATTATGTGCCAAATTTAAGATGTCATTCTTTTATTGGATGGATGACAGAAGTCTGAAAACATCTTGCAGTTGTCGAGCATGTATGATCTGAGAGCAGGTTAGCTCAGATGAGCTTGACTTTCTGAGTGCATAGCTTCCATTCAGACGGGGAGGCGCTGGCTTGGTGAAGCATTGCCCACTTAAAGAAATGTCATTGCACTTAGTTACTGAAAATCTTGGTGCACTGAATGTATGTGCAATATAATTCATAAATATGTCATCTTATCATCATCTTAAGTTAATGATGTCAATGTCCACTATTACTGAAACAGCCCAAAATCATGGGAGTACAGACACACCTACAGCAGCTTTCACTTTACTGTTGAATGATAGATTTTCTTTTCCCAGTTACTTGGTTTGGAAACACAGTTGTGTCATTCTTTGTGAGTCACAAAGAGATCAGATTTCTAATAGGGAGTGTTGGATTGCAAAAGAAGCAAAGTAATCATCTTAATTCTTACATGCCAGCAGATTCTAAGCGTCCAGTAAGAACCAGTTAGACTGTCTGCACAAGCTATACATTATAGCTTTATATATTATATATTGCAGAGCTAGTGTGTCAGTTGTCATTCCCACAGCAGTTTCTGGAATTGTTATTCAGGGGAATTCAGACGCTAAAGTCTGAAATGCATCACTATGGGCAAGTATCTGAGGGGGAGTGGTAAGTATGCCAATGATGTACTAAGGTTTGTTTTACTCAAGCATAACTTCCTCTTCAGAAGAGCAGAGTGAAAATTCACAGGTGCTTATCATGGCCAAGAATATCTGACATATTCTTGCTAGGCAAGCTGTTACTATTGGGATAAAAAGGGAAAAGAATTATGAGGATATGTGATTTTTCAGAACGGCTGGATTGATGGACATGTTACAGTAACCTCCTAACAACTAGTTCCCATTCGTGTGGGATTATAAATGAAGCAATCTTGCATCAGCACAGCTTTTTCCTGCTGTGTGAATCTCATATGCCAAATTTAATTGAAAAATGTGTTTTCCTGAATAGTGCTACCTAACTGGGATTCCAGTCAAGGGAACACTGTTCTGTTTCCTTCTATTAGACCATGCATATGAAAGCAGCATAAAAGCCATCAAAACAGGCCATATCCTGCTTAATGGATATATTTGTTAAATTAAATAAATTCATCTCTTCAGAATACTCTGACAACCAGGCTACATTTGGCCTATGAAGTGCTAAAACCGCACTTAATAAATACGTAAAATACATTTTATCTTGAGCAGATGCTGCATGATTCAGTTTTGGTAAATTCTGATTTAAACTATTACAAGTGACTCAAACTGAAAATGCTCTCTGGGTTGCTCAGATGCAGCAGATTAATGTTTAGATTTTTATATTTGTATGGACTGTTTAGTGTTTCACCAGTTGCTTCCAAGTTCAGTAAACATCAAAAATTGCTGTGGGATTCGTACCTTTAGAAGTTTTTCTCAGAAATGATGGGTAATGGACATTTTTTCAGGGGTTAGAAAGTGGTAGAATTTTAGGTTCTACTGCAGGTTTGAATTCTACTTTGTAGTACAAGGTTGGCAAATAAATCTGATCATTTTAATCAATAAATAAAACTGATAAGTAATTTATGAGTAAATTAAGTATATTTTCAGAAAACAAAGTAATAAAATTCCATAGCAGTTTTTCATATAAATGTTTTTTTCAGGGCAGTTTCACTTACAAGCCCTGTAACCTCCTTATTTAAGAGGGAAATGTACTTGGCTTTTTCTAATTCATACAAGACTGAGGGGGAATAATGAATGCTGATTCATCTGGCAGAAATGTCAGTGATGATTGGGGGAGCTGTTTATTTCTTTTAATCTAGACTCCTCAGCCTATTTTAAAGCACTTAATTATATGTTAATTTGAAATTGAGTTAAATTTAAACCTTGTGAATTTGTTACAGTGCCTTATGTGGATCAGAATGATGCCATGCACTGTATATTCTTAAGTATGGTATAGAGTTTCAACAAGGTCTTTAATTGGCACAAGCTTCTGGTTTTGGACTTAACTTTATCCCACAAACTTGCTTTAATACTCCCTGCTTTGAACTGAAGGGGAAATGCAGTCATTAATCAGAAGACTGGCCATTAAATGTTTTTAAAAATCATAAATGTGCACACATCTGTAGCCATCTATTGATTTTTAATTTTAGCTGATAACTGATTTATGTAGCTGTCAGGTAGCTGAGGGTCTGTAGTAATTCCGATGTTCTTTCACTGAAGGCAAAGAGTGTCATAGCTGCCTTCTTTTAAAATGAAACAAAATATCGAGACCTTGAGTTTCATGCAGTGTGCAGTGAGAATGAGAGGGGGTGACTGTGGTTCCTCCCTGATGAAGTGGTGCGGAAATTTCCGTGAACCTTTGCTCAAAGCTCTCTGCAATTGCATAGTTCTCCACAGAATTAAATTTGCATTAAAGTCCATCCCTAATGAGAAAGACACCTAGGTCATATTGAAATGAACCGTTACATGGTCAAAAATGGTTTCCTGAGTTGGATCATCCGAGCTTTGAATACTGTTTAATACCAGAAAATTGCTTGTATCACAGTCTATCTGCAGGGCAGTTGCTGTGTATAGAAGTTAAACATCCTTGGGGTTTTTTGTAATTTCAGACAATTAGTCTTCAAGGCAAATCCAACTGAAACATTATTACATGTACCTGCTTATAGAGGAGATTCAACTTGGGTTGCTTTTACAATGCAATTTGGGAAACACTGAAATGCACATATGCTAGAAGTGGAAAAGCAGCAAGAAGTGGGAAAGAAATGAAAGGGGTCAATTTGTGATCTTTTTAAAAAGATCAGAAGCATGTTCTTTTCAGTACGGTTATAATATGACAGCTATTCTTAAGTTCAGAGGTGTCGTTCTTCTGAAGTTTGGTTCTCGGGCAGCAGGCTATTGTCTAAGGCTATGGGATGATTATTCTCTTACTAACTTTAGGGAAAAAATTCATAGTGAGCTGCTTCATAATACCTTACATGTTTATTTCCTGTGGAGCTGGAAAAGGTAAAGTCTTTTCACCTTACTGAACAAGATTTTGAGGCACATAAGAAATTTCTGAAATCTGAAAAACTACTGCTACTTACTATTGCACTAATGGTGAGGTTTCTGAAGGATCGAAAATAAGAACTGTGAAGTACTGTTTTCCATCGTTCTTGCTCTTTCAGTCTCAGTTTAACCCAGAGAGACACACTGCACTGTAAAAGTGTTCAGTTTTCAGACAACCTGTGGCATAATTTCACAGGCTTAGGCAGGAGAAGAGAAGAAAGCTTAAATCTGACGGGGTGGTCACGTTTCTCTGTCAGTATGGATCTGAGCACTGCAGTTTAGGCTTGTTTCCAGTATTTCACGGTAGTTATCGGGCATACCGCTCTTCTGTCATCATCGTCAAAGAGTGCAGGCAGCAAAACCACTCGCACCTTCCAGTAGGCTGGTCACTTTCAATAAAGGTGTCATGAGAGTTGCTCTCTAAATTATACTTGACTTGGACTGTATAAATGAATGAGTTCAACAGTGAATGCCACATAATTGTGTTTTGCAGCTTGATAATGTTATAATTATGACACGCAATAGTATGTAACAGTATGAATTTACGTGCTTGATCAAGCAAAACGTGTTAAAATAACAATATGCTTGAAAGTCAGTGGAGCTTAACTCTCTGTGGTAAGGCACAGACTTCAGTGTGTGGTTAAATTTAAGCACATGCTTGAAATTTGCTCTAACATGGGCAGAAGCTGGAGGAAGTACCCATGGTATTTTCTGGTATATTTTCTCCTTTGACCGCAGAGGAGGAACTCTAGCTTGAGGCAGAAAGTTGTATGTATGAAACCCACAGGATATACAAGTGACTTAACTACTTTCTGACTCCGTAGAATTCGCATTCATCACAAGTACAGAAAATCCTTTGAACCTTAATGTTACTTCTCTAAAACACTTTACTTGCGCTTCTGATACTTTGTATTTTGGAGTTCACTCCATAAACTGTGTATTTACAGCACATCTCCATAGAAATAACTTGTGGGAAAATAAAAGTGCTTTCTGAATGTGAAATACATCTGTTCATTGGGAAGCGCTGCTGCATAAGTGGGTTACAGGTATGCTGTCACATTATGTAAGAACTCTAATGTAAATGCAGATGTAGAGGTAGATAATGTTTTGGGTTTGTTTTTTAAGTGTTCACCAAGGCTAAGCTTTTAAGGAGGTTTAGTTTTCAAATCTACCGGTTTGGGGGAGTTTTGATTCATACAGCTGATAAGATGCAGGTGTTCAAATTTAATTAAAACCTGACTGCATTACATCAATGTAACTCCTTTAGGCACATGATCATGTTGAAGATTGAGCTGTGACATGTTGACTTAGCCCATAAAGTAGGCATCATGAAAGCTGCATCTAAACATGTTGCCTCTCATCACATGCACTGCAATAAAAGATTGTGTAAGTGTTCTTGGTGAATCCTAATTGTGATACACAGTACTTGCATGATTTAAACTGTCTTCAGACTGGTATAAAATACATAGTATGTGCACACCTGCAAATGAAGCCAGCACTATGACCCAGGCACTTGTTAATTTCTGATGTTAAGAATACTGAGGTTATTGACACTTAAATTTTGTCTTTTTGAAAGCACATGTTCAAAAGCAACCATAACTTTGGGAAGAACACATGTTCAGTTCATACTGAATGGTCATTGATAAGATGGTGAATATGAGGCAGTAAGACTCTGCGTTCGTACCAGTTTGAGATGGTTCTTAAACCTGTCTTTGTTGAATCAGTATGTATTCTGTCATGTAGATGTTGCTTTATAAAGGAAGTTGAGTGTTGGGCCAAAGCTATGTCATGTAATTTGACAGTGTCTTAATTAGGTGTGTTTGGGGTGCACTTTGTTTAGTCTGGTTCAAATCTTAGATTGCTTTGTAGAACTTCCAAAATTACAATTGCCAATTTTAAAGCTGATTTTCAAGTAAATTCAAGAGTCTTACACACAGCAGTTATTGCAGAGCTTTCCATCTAGTAAACAGGCCCCTTGTAAAGAAAACACAAATAAATGGAGCTGTTATAGGTGAAATTTCTATCATTATAGCTAATGCCATTTAAGGGCTGGGGTAAGTATGCCCCAGAGTCCAACACTGGAAACAGTGTTGTACGCCAATAAAAAGTAGATAAAGTTATAAAATAGCATGTGGTTTGCCACTCTAAGACTCCCATCACCTCTGTTAGGATTCATCATGGTACGTTTGCTAGTCTAGTGCTCCTTGCAGAGCTCTACGAGTAAAAGTGTGGCCTAGGGCCATTGTGGACTACTGGATTGTAACAGTCCAGTGTCCACCAGAAGATTCTGCAATAAGTTTTCGATCTTTTTCTCTACTCCTTCTTTGCTTTTGGCTCTGTGTGTTTCTGTGGGATAAGAGAATATTCTTGAAAGGAGCTTGCCCTTCCGTCTAGTTCACCACATGTATTTCACTTCAGTTTTTCTAGATGCTGTTGTTGAGATGTGATGACTCATGGGGAAATGCCTGCGGTGAGCCCAAGAACAAGGTTTGAGGTCCCAAAGGTTTTTCCCCAGGTCATGGCTGCTTTTGATCACATGCTCTCAGAGAGACAAAAAGTTTCAGCATCCTCCTTTTTCTTCTCCATGGCAGGACATGTAGGACATAGTAGGACACTACAAGGAGATAACAAGCTGGGCAACAAAAAGTTTATTGTAGGATGATTGTCATGAAGTTTTTGTCCTGTTGATTTGATGGGAAGTGAAATTTTGAAGAGCAAGCCCAGAATCTCTCTATTTTCAGCACCTAACCATGAAGATATTCATCACGCAAAGAAAACTACTGAAACAGTCTTGAATGCGCATCCTAGCCTGCAGCTGTGTCTGTACCTCTGCTTGTTTAGAGAATTGTCTTTTGCAGGGGGGGGGGGGAATTCAAGTTGGCAGCTGTGAAAAGGGGAGCAAATACTGTATAGCTTTGTAACAACAGCCAGGCTGTATGGCTTTCCATTAGTGTAACTGATGATTGAAGTAGTTATCAATACTTGGAGCAAAATCAGCACTGAAAAATTGGTCTTGGACTTTGCCAGCTGGTATGGATAACCAGACACCCTAAGGCAGACTTTTTTAGCAGCAGTTCAGAGATTGAAACAATTGTTTGCAAATGATTTACTTAGTGCAGACACAGCTGCCTCAGTCCGATGGACTCCAGCATGGTTTCTAAGCCAGGCACTTCCAGTTTCACACTGTCATTCAGTGTCTGATTCATCACATCAGATGGGCTCGTTCATTTTGGCCATTGTTTCCCTGCTTGTAAAATGGATGCAATCACAATCTGCTGGTTGTACTATCTGTCCACCTCACTTGAGCTATTGTGTGGGTCGGTTAATGTCTGTGCTCTCTGCCACAGCTGAATGGGAGACAATGGAGCCTGCAAGTGCTGGCAGTGACGTCCTCCCATTTGGGTAGCATCGAGAGAGAGACTTTGTGTATGCATCCCTCTGAGCTTCCTGGGACTTGGATATAATCACGGTGTCATGATGGGAGTTGGGTACTCCCCTGTCAGGCATATCTGTACCATAGCATTCAAAAGATTTTACTGAGAGGTCTAAAAGATCTGGCATGTACAGAAATTTAGATGCTCTTTCTCACTTTTGATATTGGGAAATAAGTGAGCCCATACAGAGTGACAGAAAGGGTTTAGCACTAGTGTGGTGATTCCTGTCCATGAATTGCTACAGAGTTCAGATGGGGTATGAAGCAGTGACAGTCAGGGGACCGACCTTTCACAAAGTGAAGAGAAGCCATTCTTAGTAAAAGCTTTTGTGTCATCACCCGTCATGGGTGTGCTTACGTGTGCATTACTTAGTAATGTAACCTTTACAGTCTTTGATTCTGAACTATTTAGCTCTGTAGCATCTTCTTACTAATTACATTGGTGCATTATTAGCAGTTATTTATCTCCATTGTGGTTGCTTGATTACTTGAACATGCTGTTGTGCACCAAGTTCCCTCAAAGTGCTTCCAAATAGTGTGTTGTTCCTACAAAAAATTGGCAGTGAAGAAGGAGATGGAGAGTAGATGAACTTTGATATGAGAAGGGAGTTGGAATAATGAAGCACACACTGCCTCTGAGCTTATGAGTTGGACAGCCTATCCTATACACGTGATGGAGCTATAAGTGCTTTAATCTCATCTTGTTTGAAATTAAAAAACACACAACTTAAATAGCACTGCACCGCTTTAGGTCTTGCTTTCTTGTAAAATAATTTGCCTACAGATGTCTATTACTACTGAAGATTTTTATCAAAGAACTACTTCAGTATTTTGGCAAAGTTATATATGTTAAAAGAGTAACTGCTTCTTTACATTCAGTGTGTTGTTGTAAGCCAAATTTAATATAGTAACTTTTACAGTGATTTAGGATTTAAGAGCTTTGGTAGTGAGCATTTAAGAGGAAGGGGAAATAACAGAGACATTGCTTCCTGTGGGCTTTTGCTGACTTAAAGCAACATGTTGAGTTGAAGGGAATTGATTTGTGCTTCCTTTAAAAGTGGTGGGGAAGAGTCCTGGGACTTGCAAAGCACAGACATGTGATCTCTGGTGGAAACGGGGGTGGGAAACAGTATTGACCAGTTCTGGTTCATGTTGCAAAAAATGCCTTGCTTAGCTGCAGTGCTAATCACGTAGTTGAGACTGTTGTAAGCCTTTATGGGGTTTTTTATCATAAGAAAACAGAATCTTGTAGCAGTAAATTATTACTTCAATAGCATTGGAAGTACGTCCTCAGAAATGCAGGCTCTTTCAGATAATTTTTGTGTTGAAATTCCCTTCCCTTGCAGATGAATTACTTCAGAAAGAACAGAACTACTCTGATGATGTTTTGGCCAATATGATCAGCGAACCCAGAATCAGCTATGGAAATGATGCTCTCATGCCGTCGCTGACAGAAACTAAGACCACAGTTGAACTTCTGCCAGTGGATGGGGAGTTCAGCCTAGATGACCTTCAGCCATGGCATCCATTTGGTGTTGATTCTGTTCCAGCCAATACTGAAAATGAAGGTATGTACAGTAAGAGGAGAAACCACAGAATATTCTGAGTTGAGCTTTGTGGTTTCTCTTCACATTGTTCTCAGGAAATTAACGTCTTTCTGATGTAAGCATGATAGAGTTCCTCAGATGTAAGTTTAGAACTTGTCTGCTGTGTCCCTTTGATGGAGCAGAAAATCCTAACTAAAATTTGGAATTTAGACACGCAATAGCTTTCAATGTTGAGCTTACTTTCCTTGAAAAGCAAATCAAAATAAATCACCACAAATCATAAGTCTTAGACAGTCTTAGAAAATACATGGCAATTAGCTAAGGTAGCTCAGAAAGTTGCTAGATTCGTGCCATGATGAAATCAGTGTTTTAGTTAAGGAAGAGCTTTTTGTTTGATGGCGTAGTAATTATTACAGATCCTGCACAATCCTAGCATGAGAGTTTATTTTAGTTCCACACACGCACTGGTTGTCTGGAATGTACTGCAGAAATATTCCTGCATAGTCGCAAATGCAACTAGTTAGTGAAAACTTTTTTTCCCTGAGTATTTCATGTTGCTCACGGGCTAATTTATTGAAGTGGCTGCATACTTCTTTAATAATTTATGCATGATCTGGAATTGGTAGTTAACTTAGGTGCCAGAGCCAATTAATCAGAAACCTGAGGAACTTCGATCCTGTCGTTAAGGTTTCTCCCATTGTGTTTGTTTTCGTTTGTCAGTTTAACTCCAGTGTCATTAGTGCTAAATTAATCACATAAGTGAAAATTTCTTAACTGCAAAGCAGCAGATTCACAGAGGCTGGAACTACAGGAGTCTTTTTTCAGGCAAATTTGTAATTCCTAACTGAACTGCACAGACATTAACCTCCCTCAGAAATCTCTTGAAACCACTGGCTTAGCCTATACCTGCTCTCAGAATGAATTTTGGTACCAGCCTTGGTTGGCAGTTAGTCTCACTCAGCACAACATACGACTGTTGGCATCTGGGTGCTTGGCAGATGAAACATGGGACATTGATTTGCCAGATCTCAGGTTGATGCCAAGTGAAATCAGTGGAGTCAGAACCAGTTCTGTAGTCAAAGTGGATCGTCCCCAGGAGTCAGAGAAGGCCAAGACGAAGTAAAAGAGGATCTGAGCAAAGGGCAGCAAGTCAGCGAAGCAAAATTTGAGGGGAAGAGGCTGGTCAGGAGTGGGGCTAGAATCAGACTGCCAGGGGGTCAACACTACAGGTAGGAAGCAAGTGAAGATGCAGGAGAGCTGGCGCAAACTAAACGGACTGGCCAGCAGCAAGAACCAGAAGGCAGGAGATGATGACAAGGACTCCAGATATGTCTGCAGGGCACTTGCAGCCAAGTGATGTGCCGAGTGTCTGAGAGCAGCTGACTGGTTTGCATCAGGTACTGTTGAGTAGTACAGATGGCTGACCGTGCTGGCCGGTGGTGTCTGTCCTGCAGTAGTCCAGTATAGCTCTGGCTGCTGTTTCTCCCATAGCTGATGCATGCAGGGCATCAGTTTCTATACCCACTAATTGCTTTCATGAAACTTTATGAGGATTCATTTCTTTTGAAGTCTGTCCTCCCAGTTTTCAAAATGTAACTGATTTCAGTCACCAAGTTCAGAAGTTACTGGGTAGACAGGTGCACCCAGACACAGACATACCCACAGTATAATCCTTCAGAAACATGGTAAAGCCCAGAGTTTAATAATGAAAAGTACATACTTTAGTGTGGCACCGAATTCCCAGAGGCAAATACATTGAGTATGGTTCTTTCAAAATGTATGACATCAAATAAGAAACAAAACCTCTCCTGCCGTGAATAAGATACTGTTTAACTATTAATCCTGTGTATTTTAATGCAGTGTGTGGTTTCTTGCAGCACTTATTAATGTTTCCTGTGGGAACATCTTTTAACCTTCATACCTTTTAAGTTGTTGGGGTTTCACGTTAGGGTTCATTTTTTAAGTCAGGGTTGTATTTGTCGTAAAATTACTGCAGCAAACTGTTCTGTTGGGCCAACCATTATCAGCATTTAAGTCTGCACATCTAGAAATTATTTGAAGACTTAAACCTCTTCGAGTCCTCGTTTCCCATTGCCCTTCTCTTTCAACTACCCAGACCACAATGTTGTTAATGTGCTCATGCCTACAATACCTTTTTTCTCTCTTTAGATACCCTCTCTACACCCTTGCCCCATAGTATCAAAGGGAAATTTCACAGCCTTGTCTTTTTCCTTTGTCTTTGTCTCCCACCTCTTTGTTCCAGAAACCCAGGACTAAATGTGCCATTTGTCCTCGCTTCCATGCCTGTTTTCTTCTGTGGCAATGGTCTAATCACAGGCTTTGTCTAAATTGCTTCCAAAAACATCTGTCTGTCTTGTTATAGTATTTGGAAGCAGCAAGAAGGAAATAACAACTGACACAACTTTCTCCTTTTTTCTCCTTTTCCTCTCCACTGAAGGTCTTTTTGCATAGTCTGTTTTTCACACAATAAGCTCCCCTTATGCAGTGAGGTTTTTGTGTTTTATGCAGTCATTCAGAGCAAGTCAGTCCTGTTTCTTAACAAATAACAGTTCGTCAAAAAAGGTATAAGTTCAAAAACAGTGCTCTAGGGAAACCCCAAATACTGTAATGTGACTAACTGTTCAGTATTAGTGACGATCTCTTGCTGCTGGGAGATGCTGAGCATGCCATCACTGAACATCTCAGCTCCCATTTACTTGCGTGAGGGCTGAGGGTGCTCAGCACTGTCCAGAAAATCACAGCATGTTCCACACAGACAATGTGGTATCTGGGAAATCTGCTGAGCGGGTGGTCCAGCAGGCATCAAATCCTACCAGAGGAGTTTCAGATATCAAGCACATTACCAGTTCATTTGTTAATACTGTTTTGGCCTAGTTTGAAAGCTGAAGTCTACTCTGTTTAAAACTCTGCTGAACACAAATCCAGAGTGCTAACAGCTAAGCATGCAGATAGGTTTCTAGGCAGAATGAGAGCCTCAACTTCCTCACTGCAAAGTGCTGCTGCACTGGATAAGCGATAGTTCTTCAGTCCGGAGCAGGCACACCAAGTAAATCATTCACCTGACTGCAAATTTGCATTACTGTCAAAACAAATTTCTTCTGGGACCATTGACATGTGAGAGGGAACTAAACAAATCCTGGAGCTGGCTGGATTAGGACCTGGGATCCCACCTCATCCGGCACAGTCACAACGCCAGACCTTGTTTTTAAGGAGCCATTCAGGAAATGCTTAAAGCAAAACGTGGAAGGAAATGCAGCCATCAAGTCTCAGTTTCACAGTATCCAGTATTCTGCATACAAGTGATGAAGTTAAAATACTACAAAAAATGCCTTAGGTTTGTCATTAGTTCTCATGCCTGTTTTCTGCCATGGCCATGATCTAATCCCAGCTTTCAGCCAGAGATATTAATAGTGTATTGGATTGGTACATTGCCATATAATCTCATGGCTTCATAACTCAATTTGAAATTTTCCAGCCTAAACTGCATGTTTAGGTGAAAGGATGGGGTTTATGCAGTTTACTCCAATGGCTTTTTCTGATGAATGAATAAAAAATAGTCTAAAATTAAAAGGACCTTGAAAGTGTAGGTAGCTCAGTATTTTCTGAAAGAATTTCCTTCCTTGTAGTTTCCGTGTAAGTGTCCACAAGATGAATCCACAGCACTACACCATACACAGCACAGCTCACGTGGCTGAGCGTGTGTCTAGCGTGTTGCAGTACAAATCAGGCTAACAGGAAACACTGTCTGAGGACACTGCACAAGGCACCACTAAACTGTCAGGAAATTGTCTTAATGAAAAATGTGCTTTCAGAGGTGGGGGCAAAACCCCAATAGCTGTGAAGATCTAACAAGGCTCATGATCATTTTGCCAGTGGGTAGCTGGGTACAGTGTTTTACCCTTTGTATTTTACCAGTTATAGTTATCTTTAGTGATAAATTACTTATCTGAAGTGAGATTTTTTTGTTAATGTACTGTCTTTGTCTTTAAGACTAGGCCAGTTACTCCTTTCAACACTCTTCTTGGTGGGTGAACATCATATACCTCTCCTCACCTGCTGGTTTCTACTCAAATTTTTGAGCTTTTTGATTCACCTTTATTTTACTTTTGAAAAGAGAAGCAACGATGGTCTCTCTTTCTCTTGAGATGCATTAGTAATAGATACATTGGGGGTTGTAGAGCCTCTATGAAACCTGCATAATCAGCGTATGCAGATATCTACCAATTGTGAGGCTACTTGGAAAATTTTCAGTCTTAATTTTGTGTATTTCTGTGCACGTGGAAGTGTGATGAAGAGAAATATGATTCTGGAGCAGCAAAATGAATGCAGTTTTCATAATAATACAGAGCACATCTTACAGTTTTGATTGTTAATGAAAGCTGTAGTAGGTTTAAACTTCTGCCCTCTATATCAGCTGTTGAGAAGTGCTGTGGTCCAGCAGTGAGGATACCCACAGACAAGGTTTTCAGAGTTAACTGCCCATCAGTACTGGGCGAGAGCAAGCAGGTTTTGATATGCAGCTGTAATTCAAAAGGTGGCAGCTCTCCAGAAACCAGCCTTAGTTTGTATCATGCTGCTTGGGGCACGCTGTACTTCAGCGCCTGGAGTCACAGTCTGCTTTCGAAGACCTTTTGCTCTGATCTTTTGCCTTCAGTTTTTCCCCTGCAGCTGGTTTGTGACCTCAGGAAGGTTGATTTAGTTTTTGTGTTGGTTATGAAATATGCCGGTGATGTTTGCCTTTTCCTCTGTAGAGTGCTTCTAAAACTATAGATGGCAAGAAGAATTATTGTTTATACTTTCACTAGGCTCCACGAGTACTGCATTACACTGAGGTCAGGTCCGTGGTACTGTACAATAGAAATTTCCTCCATCCTTTTCTGCTTTCACCTTCTCCTGTTTTTATTGCTACTCACAACCTGCTGTCCCAGTTCTCCATAGCTATGGGCATGTAGGGTTACAGAGTGAGAGGGAAATAAGACCCCTTAGCCTTCTAGGGAGAAAGCAGACACCAGAGAGACAGAGGAGGGTTCTTCAGGAGCGGTTTGAGTAATGCTGGACCTTGGTTATTTCTTCCATTCAGACCTTTTCACTGAAGATTTACAGCTGACCTACCTGAGGGTTGGTGCTGACAATATTGGAAAACCTAACAGAAGGCTGAAATAGGAAAGTACTCAAAAACGTAGTTTTTATTTAAGGATGGAAATTGGGTTTTGTACAGCAGTATGTAAGGAAAGCAATTACATGGTCTGCTAATGCCACTCTGAACTGCTGTGAAGAAGAGTGGTTTGATGGGTTGTCCCTGCAGCACCGGACCAGCAAGCCCTATAAAATTTTTGCCCTTCTGGAAACAGCAGCAAGTCAGATACAAGGATGCACTTTTAGTCTGCAGCTACTATAAAGCTTACTGGGGGGTTTTTTCCCGGAGGCAGGAGCTGTCGCAGTCATGTCCTATGTACAAAGGACATGGGTGCCACATAGGCATAGTAGGTTATTTGTCAAACCCATAGGAACACTAAACAAGTGACACAGACTTCCTGAGAAGATGAGCAGTCCTGTTACATAGATCAGCAGTATCATCAGGTTTGTGCGATTTCCTGATGCCAAATGCGGTGAGCAGTTCTTAGTGATTGAAAACTGTGGTTTTGTCAGGTTTCTTGTGTTATTGTGGCTCATTACTGCTGATTAGAAGGTTCATACTTGAATCTAAGAATTCAAATGAATGAGAATAGCTTATTCTAAAAATTCTAATTCTGAGGTACAACATAATATTTTATTTCTGGATTTTAGTTTCTTTCTGACACCAGCATTTGGGTAGGTGAAGAAGGCAACAGTATTGGAGCAAAAGAGAGAAACAACAAAAAAAGAGGGGGAAAATCCGAATGTTTTAATTAACTTCTCCAGTATGTTTGAACTTAACTGAGGTACTAGATAACGACTTAAACAGCTCCTAAGTTTAGTTTTTCTGTTAGTGCCAGTGAGTTCCATCAACCTCAAGTTTTAGCTGGTAAAGCCTTAGTACAGTAATACGAGAGTTTTGTCAAACTATGTATGGCACACAGTTGGGAAGAAAATGGTGTTTTCCTTTTGCTTCCCTTTAAAAAATTGGAAGACAAATATGCTGTCTGCGAATCTGAGCACATTGCAATGAAGTATTGATCGTATTTTTAAAATGCACTTTACTTTTTTTCAGACCTTATAGCTAGTGCTGTAAGAATCCCTTTTGAAACGAAAAAGGACTTGGGGTTCAGTGGGTTTTTAAGTCAGTATTGATCAAGAGTAGTTGCAAGAGCTCATCATTTGCATTCTTGCTGCCAGATCTGATCATCAATTGGGAAAAGTTTGCACATCATGAATCTAGCTTCACTCTGCATACAGAAATTTTAGATCTTGGATGTTTTTTCACTTTAAGCCGCAATCAGAATATGATGTAAAATCGACCCATCAGCTGTGAACCTTTCCTTTTGGAGTCATGTCCATCCTTCCTTTTATTTCCAGGATTAACTGAAGCTGTTGCTTCGGTAACTGTGTCTATGCAGTAAGTGTCTCCTGCACTGTCCCAACAGAAGAGCAGTTGACTTTATCATTTTGGGGGATTTTGTTTATTTTTTGTTTGCTTTTCTGTTTCTTTTCTGCACATGCCCAGTTGAGCCAGTTGATGCCCGCCCAGCTGCAGACAGAGGACTCACCACACGACCAGGTATATGACTTGCATGGCTTTTACCTAACCTGTGTTTTCCCCGCATGCATGTGGTCTGCTTGTGCTGAAATGATTACCTTTGCTTTCGTATAACCTTCTCTTAAAATGTAATGCTGTGCCTGAACCAGGGAAGTATTCCCACACAAACCCCATGAACCTGTGTGAGTGCTGTCTGTACCAGGCGTGTTCCAGATGTGTACTTGCAGAGGGAGTGGGACCCAGAGACCCAGAGCTGACGCTCGCATCAAGTTGTCATCCCTTCTAGCAATAATGCATTGGCAAGTGCGTAAGGTGGTAGACATGGCACCCCCGTAGTGCAGAGAGTACTTTTAGTTTGGGAATGTGTGATAGAAATGTTGGTTCCTCTGTGTAGAGCATACCAGTTTCTTGAAGTTGGGGCTAATAAAGAACTCGTGCAGGGGGCATCAATGTTTTTTACTGTGATGTTTCTCTTAGCTAACTCCAAGTATCTAAAAGTTGATACATATATGCTCTGTACAGCTATTCATTCCATTCCAGGAAGGAGAAGCGTGATTATTTGCCCTCTGTCATACCTGTATCTTCCTCTTGATTTCAGAGTAATAGCAGATGACTAGTTTGGTGCGTCAGGCTGCAAACGTTTGGAGAAAGTAAATGGGACAAACCCGATTTTCAGAGTAAAAGAGTGCTTTTCATGCTAACTTCTTTTGCTTTTTAGGTTGATTTTCCTCTTGTATTTCTTTAGGATTATCTTGAAGTGGCAGATTCCATTAAAAGCAAGCAGCCTTTCATTTCAGAAGAGCTCTCCAGCACATAGTGAGATGCGATAAGTGTATTTTAGGGTCAGAATTATTTTAGTGTCACAGCATCATTATGTTTTTTTCTTCAGATCAGATCAAACTGATCAATGTGTCTTCTTTTTCTCTTCATCTCTCCCAGTGTGTTTATGCCTTTCTGATAACTTACCCATATCAAGGTTTGCCAGGTGATGTGCTCCTAGCACTGTCCTAGGAGTCTGACATCTTTTCTGGTGTTCAGTCTTAATTCATTCCATGAAAAGAGCCTGGAAACAGGTACAGAGTTAGCTCTCCAACGGTGCCAGAAATCATGGGATCAGGGAACATCTCTGCCTTCTGGATTAGATTTCTTCCCAGGAGCAGTAGAAATATCGTCACAAATGAAGCCTAGTGTGTTTAATCTGAATTTTGTAGTATTAGTTCAATCTAGGAATTTTCTTGTAATATTGAAGTTTGAGACTGCTAACTATATTAATTTTCAGTCTTGAAAAATCTCCTGTTTTGAGGCCCTTGTGTATTGCTAAAGATCATTCCTTCCTCCCTTCTATTCCCTTACACATACACACACGTGACAGAAACCTTTGGTGTCCCTGCTCTAGAGAATGGGTTTTCTCGCACTGCTGCACTCTAGTTTCAGAGTGAAATTGTGTGTTCTAGTCTGCTCTGTCAGAGTGCTTTGTTGTTTGGGGTAATATAAATAATACTGAAAGTATGGCTAGTGTAGATCATGAGTGGTCTTTCTGACTGATACATATGGAGGGGTAAAAAATACTTCAGCATGTGACCATTATGGCTTGAAATTTCTAGCAGATACAGTAACTTTTGCACTATGAAAACCGCATGGGTTGTTTCCTCAATGCTCTGTTCAAGTGCAGAAGCAGTACTGTCCAGGGGCCTGTGCTGCCTCTATCACTTTTAGCACAAATTTTAGGTGCTGTGAAGGCCCATTCTCTGCTTTTGGCACAAAGTGAACCCCTCCAGCCTGGCAAGGATGTGTGCTACATTCCTCTGCAGAGAGATGATGCTTGCTTCCCTGAGAGACTGGAATCTCTCACTGCTGTGCCTGCGTTCCTAATTTCACAGCATAAAGTGTATTACATGGGCTTGTGAAATGAGGATTTTGCCTCTTTACAATAGTGCTAAATGTAACAGTAAGCAAAACATTTTCTCTTCACTGTTGGTAGTTCCTATGCCTTTAGTCACCATGTCCAGACTTCTCCAAATTTGTCCTTACTGATACAAATTCTGGCAATAAACATCCACCTGTTTTTTGTGTCCCTGGAGCCTTCTCTTCTTCAGGCTGAACCAGCCCAACTCTCAGCCTGGCTTCATAGGAGAGGTGCTCCAGTCCTTGGAGTATCTACATGGCCTCCTCTGGACTCACTGCAACAGGTCCATGTCCTTCTTGTGTTGGGATCCCCAGGGCTGGATGCAGCACTGCAAGTGAGGTCTCAATTAAACTGTGAAATACAAAAGGGATTCTGACAGTTTAAAACTGTGTGCTTTAAATTTGTTTTACTTGCTAATTATAGATGAAACTTCTATGTTACAGGTTAAAAAGGGAGAAGAGATACTGGGGGTTTTGCAATCACTGTATCTGTTCTTATGGTTTGAGGCTAAATTCAAGAAAAAAGAAGAAAGAAAGAAAAATGAGCATATTATTTTACAGTGCAAAAGCATTAACGAGGGACCTGGAGACAGATTAATGCATGCAGCTGCTTGTAACTTTTTGTTTTAATTGCCTAGATTCTTGTTGTTTTTCTGAAAGGTTTGCCCATTCCGTAGTCCTGACTTTCCTGTTCATGCTTCTAATTGATTTGCTCAAGTGAACCAGCTGGTGACCTGGTTCTTCAGGGTGAAAAAACAGGTGTGGTGTCAACCTGCAACAGCCCAAGCCTGGAAATAAGAACAAGTGAATATTCTGTAGGTTTTCAGAACCTTTGAAGAAAGTCAGCTCTGAAAGGACTATGGCAAGAAACAAGCGCCCTTTTGACCTTTACCATTTTCATTTTACCACTTTTCACCCGTACAACATTCTTACAATGATTAGTACATTTTTCTTACTAATAGATCAAAATCTTTCAGATGACCTTTGTGCATTTCCCACAGGAGAGATAATTTGGTCACAGTACAGAAAAGAAGAGCAAATACTTAGTTCTCAGTAGTGTTTGTGATAACTGGGATCTTGTTATTTCACCACACGATTCTCCTTCAGAAAATCAAGTCTGTGACTAAAATCAGGAAAAGTAGAGTTGTGCAATCCATGGAGCAGAAAAGCTTATGAGTAAGGGCCAAGTGTAAAGGATTTACCAAAATCTAAGCCAGTTCTCCTAGCCCCTACCTCTGTTGCACTCCACCTTGACTGTCAGCAGTCAGAGATTGAATTTGAATCTGAGCTACATCAGTCCCAGGAACAGAGTACTGTCAGGGGCACCTCCATTTCCTAGTATAGATACATCTATATGATTCACGCCACTGTTTGAAAAGGAGCCTAGTGCTTCAACATACTGTCCTTTCACTTTTTAATACACAAATAGGGGAGCAAAAATAAGAATTCTGCTTAAATCCCTTTATTGTCTCTTTCCTGAAAAAGGTCAAAGGCAAGGAAAATAGATGTACTGAGCAGTCATCACTGAGCTGGGTTTTAATATAGCACAAAATAAGAGCTTCATGATGTTTCTTGCTCTTTGTAAACTGCTGTGTACGGGAGACATTAGAAGGCTTCAGTCCAGCCTGAGAACTGCCACATGAAGAGCTTCAAATAGCAATACCTCTTTCCTTAATAGCCTGACTATAACAGGTTTTTCAATAGTGTTTCCTTCTCGCCTGTGCCCCAGAGGTTGCTTTTTCAGGACAAACATTTAATTTCTTGCAGCTGAATTCTGGGTTTAATAGTAACTTTTCTCTCTTTGTGTGTATATATAGAGATTATTTTATACATATATTTTTGTATATACACACATAAAGATACATACAAAAACATCTCTAAATACTCATAAGCAAGATCCTTTTTACTCATGTTAATTCCTCAGGTCTGATCTCTGGAAACTGAAGATTAGGGAACCTGCATCAAAATGGAAGCTGCCTAGTATCAGCGTATTTTCTGAAATTCAAGGTGATAAAGCAGCCAACCAGTGCTCTGTTCAGGGTTGATCATATTATCATCTGCTGCACAGTTGCAATTGTAATTATACCACTAGCAGCTGTAATGATATCACTCTCAGGATGAGTATTATTCACGATGCAAGGATTTTGTTATATTAACTGTGTTGCTTTCTTCCATGTAATGTAGTGTGAGGGTTGGTTTACATTCTCCCAACTCTGTTAGTTGATTGTTTTTTGCAGTCAGTCAACAATTTTGAGGAGATGCTGCACATAAAGCTGCTTCTGTGTCTCTTGCCCTTCTGCTGATAAATCATTACATGTCCGTCTTTATTGCATTATATAGAAAGCTGAGGTTGCAGAGGCTCTGAGCCCGATAGCTGTTCTGCAGAATCATTAACACATCTGCTGCAATCTGTAGGAGGTGAGGGCATAGAGCAGGTTAGTGAATTATTTATGATTTTCTTGACAGAAGTGGCCAGGGTTTTTTTCCCCTCTTAGTGATATTAGTTCAATACAGTTAACTTAAACTAGTTGTTTGCAGCTACCAAGTAAAAATCATTAATGGATTTTTTCCATTAGATTGTTTTGGTTTATAAATTAGATAGCTATTAACTGTGAATGCAATTATCTGTTCATATGCACAGCATCTGCATTGACATACCAGAAAGATTACCAGATTTTACTTATTTGGATTACTCATTTTTACACACATTTAAAATAATCTGTGGTATTATTAGAAAGGATCTCTCATACTAGGTTCCAATGAGATTCTTTTTTAAAAAAAAATAGCATTCTTTTTTGCACTTATTTTCTGCTTTCTCCAATTTGAGGGCACTGTAGTCATCCACAAAGCTAAAGCAAAACCACCATTTCATTGACTTCCAGAAAAGACCAGAAAGTTTTAGTTCCATGCAGTCTTACAAGTACTTACTCCTCAAGGATATTTGAGTTGTCCTTGCGAAACTTGAGTATATAATCTTCATTCTTCTTTCATTTCAAAATGAAATGACCTGTACAAAGTCATAGAGTCATATGGAAGAGCATGCAGGTATCTACCCAGGTAATTGTTCAAACACCGCGTTCCTTTCCATCCACCCTTTTATTGTAAATGAAGCTTTACCCAGATGAAGCTGTTTACTACACTTATAACAGGCCTTGATTCAACAAATCTTTTCTTGTTCTTGCCATAACTCAGAGACAGTTCATGGGCATGCTGTTTTCCTGACTGCAATCATTTCATCTGTTGCTTAAATATGCTACCTTTCATTTTCTCTATGTAGAGACCACCCAGGTCTGGTAGTTTCAACTGTGCTTCACTTGGAGGTTTAATTTTTAACTCTAAAAGTAACTGGAAAACCATAGCCACAGCTAAATACTGTTTCAAATCCCTGCAAAACAAAAGCTAGGCAGTTACTTAACTGCTAGTGTTAGCAACTTGTGTAGTAGATAATGAACACCTAATTGCATCCTTTCTGGAATTCATTCTATTCCCTTATTCTTCTTAAAGCCTAAATTTAGCTTACACAAACATAAAAGCTCTCTGTTTATGAATAAGGTGTTCTCTAAAGTAGCTACTTACCTTTTTTTATTTTATATAAGTAGATTTTAACTCCATGGGGGTTTTTTCCATTTATTTTTCCTTTAAAGGTAAGGAACAACAAACTTTCCATGTGCTGCTCTCTTTGATGTTTGGAGATGTGTGTGTGTGTGTGCATGCGCATGTACATGTGTACATATGTATGTATAAAAGCAGTTAACACTGCTAATTGACAGCAATGGAGTTAAGTGCCATCATAGCTTATTTTGCTGGATTTTACTAGATGCTTTTAAGCCTGTGTTTTTGATGGCTAAATAGTTTTGTCAATTTTTCTAAGGAGTTGCAAGTTAATATGTTTGCCAGCTGAATTGTAGCATTTTTAAATTGAAGTAATTAGAAGCACAGTTCCCTAAAGATAGCATGTAATTCATGAGGAAAAGCACTAATAATTATCATTATTTGTGAGGCTGTTGCTCTCATTTTTCCTGCTTTACATTGGCTTTTGTGTTTGAGTACTTTAGACTTGTTAGTGAAAAAACATTATTTTGTGTCAAAGTTCTTACAACTTTTCTTTGTATGCTTGTCTTCAGCACAAGAGTAGAGTGGTATAGGTAGTAGACCTTAGCTGTTTGCATCTTAACCTGATTCAAACAACTATGCTGAGGGTTCCTTCTTCAGTAACTACCTTTGATTTTACCATGTAGGTCTAAATATGTAGTTACCAGGACAAGAAAGTGAATTAATTGGAAATACAGAGAAGCCTGTTAAATTGAAAGTCTAAATTCTGTAAAGTAACATGGTGGAAAGGCATTTATAGCCCCAGATACATATTTCTGTCTCATACCAGGTACTTAATAGATTCCAGTACAGTCCTGCTTCTCTTACTATGTAATCAGTTATTTTCAGGAGACTGCCAGTTTACCTTAGTCATACTTCTAAAAGTTGGTTTCCTCAACTCAAAGGGAGATAGGAGGAAGGAAAATATTGCCATCAGGTTTGTTAGTGCAATAGAACATTTTTCTGTTTCTGACCTTTTGCCTGTGCTAGCTACCAAAACTAAGTTTTAATTAGTCATTAACTTCCTAATAGCAGGTCCTAGTTTGTGTTCATATCTCCTGGAGGTTTTATGGATTGGTAAGACCAAGTAGGCCACCAGACCTTGGTCACCTGGCTCAAAGCAAAATATTTCTGCCTGATATCAAGGCAAAAAGATTGTTTAACCCACTGCATGCTGGAAGTACAGCTCAAATGCTGCTGTTAGATGGGAGGGAGGAAGAGGGGCAACCCAGCCCTCAAAGAGTTGTGGCTTTATGGAAGCCTGAGCCTGCACTTTTCCAGCAGCTGAAACTACTGATGAATTTATCCTTCACTCATTGACGTGAAGGCTCCTGACCTGTTCTGCCCCCTAAATGGTGCTGTAACTCCTGCCTATGGCACTCCTTAACGGAAGCTAACAAAGACACATGGTCTGAGCTATCGTAGCTTGCTTTTAGTAAAAGTGGTCAGACCACAAGAGCAGAAGTACCCAAGTTCATTATCCTGCCTCTAGCAGTGGTGCATATAGGATACTTACAGACTTCATGTCCACCTTATACTCCTGGCACATCCACTGAGCTTTTGGCAGCCAGCGTTTGATAGGTGCTAGGACTGGAAATGGTATTGTCACTGTTGTTCTTAGTAACCGTGGATGGAGCATTCTTTTTTGCTTGTGTTCCTTTGTATTTTGAACATCCCTGTGATTTGTGCCAATGAGTTCCACAGTCCAATTTTGCATTATGCCAATATATATACTTTCATTAATTTTTAATCTGCTGTGTCATAGCCATGTTAATGACTTGTAATTTCTTAGAAGAAGTAATTAATGACCATTTGTGTAGTCTTTCTCCTTGTCATTCGGTCATGTAGGCCTCTCTGGTGTTACCCCTGGGTTGTCTGTTCCAGTCTGAAGACTCATAATTTGTCTAGTCCTTCACGTACCAAAACCATTCCATACCAGTGATTGTCTGTGTCTCCCTCCGTTGTTATCTTTCCTAGTTCTGCCTTCGTTTGAGGTGGGGTGCCAGAATGGATGGCCAGATTTAAAATGAGGTTACATCATTTATACAGCACTGTAGCAATGTTTTCTGTTTTCTCTGTTCCCTCATAATTACGCCTGTCTTTCTCTTTGCCTTTTTGACTGCTGCTTTGAGCCAACTGCCCACAGAGAGTTACCCACAGTGACTGCAAGGTCTCTGTCCTGAGTGGAACAGAGATAATTTAGAGCCTATTGTTGTGTATGTATTAGGGCTGTGTGTCCCTGTGAGCACCACTTTACATTATATCAACATGAATATAATTTCCCTTTTATTGTGAGCTCGGAATTTGTAATATCCTTCTGTGGTTCCTTGCAGCTGGTTTTACTTTGACTATCCTCTGTTTTTCTTTTTTTGTCAATAAATTTTGTCACATCACTATTCACTTCCTTATGCACATCACTTTACAAACAGCACAGCACAGACCCTTGCGGGACCCTGCTGGTAACCTTCCTCCATTGTTTAAAATGGCTGTGTATTTACACTTCATTTCCTGTCTTTTAATCAATCATGGAAAGTCATGTAGGATTTTCCCTTTTAATCTTTGTCATCCAAACAGAATCACTGTTTCCCATGTGCTTCCTAACTCTTCCAGTGACCTCTAGGAGGTTTGGGAGGCAGGACTTCCCTCAACAAAAGACAACTTGTTTCTTCACCGATTATGTTGTGTATGTATGGATATGTTCTAATCAATGTTCATAGCTTCAGTGAATTTCCCAGTTGTAGCAGGAGTGTTGTGCAGTTCCCCAGGCCCTTGCCTTGGGGAAGTTTCCATGTGGTGCTTTTGCCAGCGTGCCAAAGGTGCAGCAAGTGTGGCTATGCATCATGGCAAACAGGAGGGAGCTGGCCGCCTCATCAGCCACTACAGCTCTGGGCAGTGAACCAAGTCCTGGGAGAGCCCTTTCCCCCAGCTGTTTAATTGGTGCAAGACACTGCTATTCTACTGTTGGGTTTTTCTCTGTCCTCTTTAATCCTAAAAACGAAAAGGATTGAAGAAGCCTGCAGCCAGATACACATTTTCATTTTCTCCACTTCGCTACACGGATGCAGGTGTAAAGGCTATTTTGAAATGATGTGCAAAGAGTAAATTTTATTCCTATTTTAATCAGGAAAACCATAGCTGCTTCAAAGATAGTGTTAAACCTTTTCTCAGGTACCACCTGGGCTTTATTTTCTTCACCTCCATGTCCTCCTGCATTTCATTGACAGAACGTGATGGTTTATTTTCAAACTGCAACTCCTCAAGTACTTTACAGTTCTTACATTTAGGAATGCTCTTATATATAAATGTTAAAGCATACTTGTGTCAGTACAGTAATGTGGCATCAAAAATCAGATGCTTAATAAAGAAATTTGAGATCTCTATGCAAGTACGTTATTCCTTAAAAAAAAAAAAAGACATTTATAAGGTAGAATTTATGGGAAGTCAGACTCCTCGGGAAAATCACCATAAATACTTCACTGTGTGAAGATGATTCTTGTTCTCTCCTTTGCATGTTTATTGTGAAAAGAAAGATCAGAACTTTTGAATTTGATTGTCTGTACAGGCCAAAGAAGTTCTTGGGAAGGGCTGTTCTTGCTGACTCATAATACACAAATAAATCAGCATTTAATGAAAAAGAAATTGCACATTCAAAGGCGATAAAAAGGCAATAATTCTTGCTTTGAGTGCTACTTCAGACTGTGGAGCTCGTTGGCACATGGAAGTATTCAAGAATTTATTGAGAGTCCAGAGACACAGTGGAGCACAAGAGCAGTCAGTAATGTTGAGAATTTTAAAAAGAGGTTCTTCCTCTGCATCAGAGCCTAAGGTCAGCCCAAAATACTAAGAAAGAAGGCTTGGGGAGAGGAGGCGGGGTGCTAAAATGCTAAAATAAGTATAGACAAGGAATTAGAGCCAATTCGGTTTTATTGCATTAGATAGGAGGAGGAAATAACGTCTCATAAACACCATGCTTCTGCAGTGTTTGTACCTCCAAGAAATGCAAATGTCAATCAGTTGGTACTGAGCAGGAGAATAACCAGCTACATGAGTACCCATATGTTCTTTATAAGCCAGAGCTAGCTTTTCAGGGCAAAACATTAATTCAGGACACACATACAGGATGTACTGCTTAGCTGGTTCATTCTCCTCAGGCTGTTTTCTAGGAGCAAATCCTGGTCTTCTTTCCAGTTAGACAACTACCATCTCCCCTTTACACCAATAAGGGGAGAATGGACTGCAAACTGTCTACAATTAAAATGGCTGCAAGCTTTGCTTACTTGCTTTAGGGTGTGCTTCTAATCAAGGACAGTGACCATGCCTCAGACAAAAGTCAAGACTAGAATCATTAATTCTGAACAGTCTAAAATACAAAAACAAGTAAGAACTGTGTAAAGTTGAACATTTTAATAACCCTTATTTGAGCATACTTGCATAAAAGGTACAGACCCACAGGAAGCACAAAAATATCATATCTGGGGTTCCCATCTTACACCGTGGCTGCGTGTTCTTTTTCCTTACATCAGCCTGAGTTTAGGGAGGAGGAAGGTTTCAGCCTAAATACCAAATTTTCTTGACATTGTTAAAGAGGCTGTCAGAGCAGATCTGTCTGCATCCTGAAAACCAATTCAGGAGACTTTTATTGGTCCCTTGCAGCTTAGTTCTTGCATTGTTTCATGCCGAAAGACTTTGATGCTTGTACCAGCGTAGCTGCAGTGGAACATTCAACAGAGGAGAAATTTTACCAGCTCGTTCTGTGTCACCTCAGTGGGACTGAAGCATCCAATGTACCTCACTTTCCTCCCAGTTCCCTCTCACACTGCACCACACCTCCTCCGCGTGAATTATTGCCGTCTGCTCTTGTAATGCTGGAGGTGAGCAAAATGTAATTGAGTCAATGACTTTAACAAATTATCATTGTGGTGCAATGCAGGTTCTGGGTTGACCAATGTTAAAACAGAAGAGGTCTCTGAAGTGAAGATGGATGCGGAGTTCCGACATGACTCAGGATATGAAGTTCATCATCAAAAGCTGGTGAGTGAACAAACAGTGCTTTCCACGTGTCCATTTTGAGTTGCCAGTTCAGTCTTGAACTAAGGTTCAGTTATGGCCATATTTCCCCTGAGTGATGCGGATGCTGAAAGATTTCATGTGAACAGATGATGATTTTTCTGGTTCTCGTTTAAGTGAGTGTAAACTTGGAATGGTGTCAGCAGAGTGGACAGAAAGCCATTAAGTCTCAAGTGAGGAAATTCTGGTAGTGCCTGCATTGCACTGCCATGTGACTGACTGTATGTGGTCATATGGACAATGCTTGTCAAACCCTCCATCCATCATGGTCTCGTAACTAAAGAGAAGGTATACAGAGGGAGGAGAACGGTAAGTTTAAAAAAGAACAGAAGAAGAGTGCTGTGGAGACCTGCAGCATGATGCAGCAAGAAATAGAGTGGCACTGTTTCAGGAATAGATTCCTTTACTGTCAAAACAGATGGTGGTGGTGCATGAAGGAGGCTGAGCTCCATGGAGCATAGCTTTTCCAGATATTGTCTGCTTGGGATAAGAGGAGACTCTCTACTGGCTTTAATTATACTTGGATTTATCTGTGTGCTTTGTTCCTTAAGGTATATTAAATTACAAACAGGTGAAGGGCAGGTAGGAGTAAAATGTTGCCCATTTGAACTGTGCTTCTTATGAGCATGAAAGTAGCAACCAAAAATAATGTAAGTTAGAGCAAGCATTTCCTAAAAGCTTTTTTCGATCCCTTAATATGTAATGAAGAACATATAGCAATGTTGACTACAAACCTTTCCTGCTTCCTCTTTTTTGAAGGCGTATTACATGATGAGATTTCAGTTCTATGACTTTCATTAGCCAGATATTAAACTTGAAAGCTTTTTTTCTTAATCTATTCTTAAAGCTAAGTAGTGCTGAAAATTAAAATTAACGTGGGACTCAAATTTGCATTTGAACTAGGCAATCACTGCGTGAACAGATATTCTGCCATCTCTTTGATGCTGAGAACTGAGAATTCCCAGTTTGACAAGCTAATCCAAAATGCATTAGCACTAATTTGGGAAATTCTGACATGCTTGCTCGGATGGGTTAAACATCCTGATGGAGTAAACCTGTGCAGTTTACTGAAGGGAAGGCACATGCAGGAATGTATTTCAGACATGGTAGTTATTGATCCTCTGTCATATGCACTTCTCAGCAGTAGCCTTTAATATTTAAGTGGTTTGATACCATCCTGAGTGATTTAATGCTGAAAAGAACGCTTAACCATAGTGGCTGATAGGGAATGAGTTGTAATCCATGCACTTGGGTAATCTGTGTTATGCTTAAAATAGGATCTTTCCACCTTTCTAAAGCATTTTATGCCATACTTCTTACTCATAGGTACAGCTCTTATTTAAATATTGTCAAGCTGTCCTCTAGGTTGTCTTTTCAGTTGAAACTGAGCAGGGAGGCCAGTATTGCTGAGAAAGTAGTGGGTGATGCCTTCCACAGTATTGCTTGCCTACCACATGCCATATCGTAGCCAATGCCCTTCTCCATTAGCTTCAATTCAAAAGCATTAAACAGAAAATACTTTCTCATCTATGTTTTCCTCCTCTGTGCCCTGGTAGGATTTATTGAAACGGTCTCCTTAGGATATAGCTTTGAATTCAGCTGCACATTGTATTTTGCATGCAAACTCCTGAATTGAGCTGAAATTGCAGTGATTTTCTCCTTTATGGATGTTCATGTTTTAACTGTGCATTAAGTCGGTATTCATGGCTCAGAGTGCTTAAGGCCTTTCTCTGTTGCACATGTATATTAGCTGGGACATTTCAACAGTGCTCCTAAATAGTACGGTAGCAGAATTCCAGTCCCGGGCAGGTAAAATTGTCAGAAGAAATTACTACTTCATTTCAGCTTATGCCAGCACTGTCCATTGTGTGTATGTTCTAGTGAATTCTTAACCTTGTTCAAACACATTTTTTGCTTATGACAAGGAACAATATAAATATTTATACTGCATGCTTTAATACCTCTCTGAGGAAGGTTGTGTTTCCTAAAGTGCAAATGCTATACAGCTGATTATAATTCTCAGCTGGTTTCCTGCTTCCCTCTGCATTTTTGTTAAATACTTGTCAAAGTATTTAGTGTTTCAGAGTGAGGTGGTCTTACAATTTTGTGAATGTAATCCTTTTTGCCCATTTTGGTTAAAAATAATAATAGTAAAAGGCTGTTATTGACAAGTGGATAAAAGGTTTGTAAAATATGCATAGATGTGAAGTTATCTAGCATATTGCTTGAATACAAAACAGGACAGTGAAAACAAGCACCACTTTTCATACCTGCTCCTGTTGCAGAAAGCCAGTCTTACTGAATGCATGGTAAAGCATCTTGCTGTCCTTGTTGTCATCAGTCTGTATAATTCAGGTGATCTGTGTTTTCACACAGCTGTTACCTCATCTACGTCTCACATGAGCATTGTCATCACCCATCTCCCTTTACCCTGCAAAATCTTGAAGCATCCCTTGATGATCACTTAAATCAGCATGGTTGGACTCTTTCTCTTTGGTGTAAAAATCTTCTTCTGACCTCAACCTCGTGCAAGTTCCACTGTTGTCCTACAGGTCTTCACTACTCTTTGATAAAAGAAGTGCATAGTGGTCCAAACAAGCCACATAGATGTAGATTTGGGAGCACTTTAATGATCAATATTCCAAAAGTTAAAAATCTGTATGCTTTGTGGTTACTCCTCTACATGCTCATCAGCCATTTTGCAATTATATTGACTCGCTTACCCAAGAAAAAACACAGCTGCTATCTTAAGACCTGTGTGAAGCAGAAACACAGAGATGAGTCTTCCCCTTAGCCACCGCACTGCTACACCAGAGGCAATCCAGATTTCACAAATTGCTCTTCTCCAGCTGTGAGAACATTGTGGTATACCGATCCAGTTTTGAATTATCGGAATGATGTGCAATAGTGTTTAATTACTGATATTTCAATAAGCTTTATATTGCTGGACAGGTTAACTGAATATTCAGTGAGCTTTTTATTAGCCGCCTTCCTTTATTTTTCTTTTTAGGTGTTCTTTGCTGAAGATGTGGGTTCGAATAAAGGTGCCATCATCGGACTTATGGTGGGAGGTGTTGTCATAGCAACAGTCATTGTCATTACTTTGGTGATGCTGAAGAAGAAGCAGTACACATCTATTCATCATGGAGTTGTGGAGGTAAGAAAAGGCTACCAAGCACAACTGGTGTCAAATGTACAACAGTCAACACACTGCTCTCTCTATAAATACATTTCCAAATGAAGAAACCATGGTTTTGGCAAGCCTCGTGTTCAGAGTTGGAGTAGTTGTGTCTAGCAGAGTGGAATCAAATTGCCTTCTTTAGTAAATGCAGGCACAATATAAACCATATTAACTTGGGTGTAAAACCACAAGTATCTCTTCTGGAATTATCCCAAACCGATTACCACATAATGCAAAGATTCATTTTATAGGTAATTTAAGTAGGCAATGAACAGATACTGCACAAGAGGAAAAATCTGGGTTTACTGTTGTTGGCAGTTCACACGCAGAGAATTCTTTATTTAGCTTGCAAATAAATATTTGAGGCAGCTCTACTGTGGATTGTGCTGTACATGACAAGGATTTTCCCTATACAGATTCTTTATTACCTTTTGTTCTATAAACAAAACTTGCTTTTGCCACTGACAGCTTTTGATTTATGGCTAATTTGAAACTCATAGATTTGAGAAACAAATAATACATAGACTCTTAGATGAGGTTTTCAAAGTGAAAACCCTTGTGTCTTCCCAATCTACCAAGTAAATTTTTTTGGTAAGTTTGCAGCAACTTAAAATGCTTCACCTGTTACTTGGATTTAAGACAAGATCTCTGTAAGTAGAAAAACTTAATTATGAGAGCTGGAAGGGGGCTCATCAACATTTTTGTCCCTCTTGCCTATTACTGTATCAGTGTCTGTGTGCTAGCAAGGACCAGAGATGCATGTTTTTCCTTCCAGGTCTTGTTATGTTGGTTTCACCTGGAGTCAGATGAACCTAGCTTTGGTCTTGCTGGGGACATACATGCTTCCTGATCATGTATTCTATTGTCTGGGGCAATGAAGGGTCTTAAAAATATTTCTTAAAAATACTTGAGTAAGCCTTTGCACAGTGCTTGTGCATCCCTGCATCCATGCTGTGCTTGCCCATGTAGTTTGAAAGCTTCCAAAGAGACATGGTCAGAAGAGCACCAACTGTTTGGGGTGAGATTTGAGCGAATATCAGAATATTGGACCAAGAGACGGGCAATAGCAAACAAGAATTTCAGCTTTACCTTTCCTTATGAAAGCTTCCAGCTCATTTTGTAGAAGATTGTAACAGGTTGTAGTTTTAAACCACAAAGTTGACAGCTGCTGCCAACATTTGCACATCAGACCCTTCTTCAGGTGAATTTAGCAACAACAGAATAGGCCAGAAGGCCTTGCTAGGCCAAGGGCCTGAATCAGCCATTAAATGTAGACAGACCGTTACTGCAATAACACCTTAAAACTTCAGGTGAGCTTCACCTGATAGAACAGCATGGCAAAGACACTCCTGGATTCTTACAGACTTTCTTCAGTGACAATGAATTTGGAAATGTCGGACAAGAAATAACATGCACGAGCTGAACAAGTAATTCATGTCAAAATGACATTATCACTTAGGGAATAAAAAACCAATTTACAGATAAAACCATAACGCCGTAGCATGTGGATGTACGAAGATATTAGTTGATTTATAGTACCACACTGTAGGTGGGTTTGCCTTGTAGATTTGCTGCATTGTGTCTGGCATTGGCAGGCAGGATTCCTCATTCTGCCAGACTTGCTCTGTGGTCTTGGCAGACTGCATAACCTCACTGTCTGAGCTCGTCTGCGAGAGAGGCATAACATCTCTATTTTCCTAGGTTGGTGAAAATTTTGTAGCCCTTATTTGGGAGGAGGGAATCCGTGCAAAGTTCCATATACAGTCGATGTTTAATCATAAAATGTTTTCAGAATTAAGCTGTTCTGTTCTAGAGAGGCTTAATCTATTTAGCAGCAGCACACTTTTAATGTGCTATGCACAAAAAGCATGAAAGAGCAAAATCACTTCATGTAAAAATAACTGTACATGAGATCTAGGTTGGCTGAGTATATGGTAACAAATCTTGCAACCTGTTTGTTGCATGTCAGAAGTTACTGTGAGAATTTAAGTCTGTGAAAATGGATGCAAGATTACAAAAGAGGTCCTATTCCACTTCTATGCTTATCTTTCAGAAAGTCAATTCTGTAGTACTACTTCTCATTTCACTATGATTTCTGTAACAATAGATGTTATTAAAAATCCAATTAGCCTTTTTTGAAGCTCTGAGGAGAAATATATTTGTCCTGGTTTGAAAAAGTGTCGTAATGATTTTCTTCCCAATCTGAGAATAAAAATGTTTCAAAGTCTTTCAGCTTCCTCAGGAAAAATGCTTCCACAGCTAAGTAAATAACTGACTGAGGGTTGAACGTTGCCTGTGATGTGTGCACATAGGAGCTGTCTGCGGGAGGTTGCTTCCTCCCTGAAAGCAGGTGCCAAAAGAGTGATTCTCACCTCTTCTGTGCTCTGGATAGCGGCTGGCTGTCTCAGCTTGTCCTCTCTGAGCATCTTCTCTTTGAAGCTCGTTTGTTATGGAGGCAGCACCTCCAGCAGGAGTACGTGGGGAGAGGTGACAATGGGAGGGCTCACAGCTGTAGCAGAGATGACATTAAAATTGCTGTAGTACTCTCCAAAGCCCATCTCTCAAGAGTCTGATCTGCAGGTGTATATTAGGCAGCATCCATTTACCATTGTGTTCAGTGAATCTCTGAGGGCCGCCAGCATCTCCTGCCTGTTTTATTGATATGCCCCGTGTGTGTAGAGGCAGCATGTGAATTTTTTCTGCAGCATCGCCATCTTCCTGACTCAACGTTAAGATTTTCTTTGTGAAACATTCATAGGCTGATGGAGCAGAAGGGGATAGATGGACAGTTTCAACAGAGGTTATCTACCCATCCGAGCTGTTTTCTCAAGAGGCATAATGTTGTAGAAAAGAGAAGTCTCAAGGCTGCTTCTCAGCAGCACCAGAGTACCCACACCTCTTACATGCTATGTTCAACTTCTGTCACCTCCATAATGGGTGCAAAAAGCTTCTTAAAATGATAAAGGGCTTTAGGGATTTACTGACAAGGAGGTAATCTGGTTCAGGGCATGTTTGGCAGAGCAATACCTAGGACAGAGGTTGTAAGGAACATGTGGAAGAGTTTGGCAGAGTTAAAATGAGTAAAAGGGGGTAGAAAAGGCGACATTGAGGATGAGCAATAGTGCACGTAGGTTGGCAGCTAGATGGATTACCCTGCAGCAGACAGCTACAGGAAGGAGAGGAATTACCACACTAGTCATTTTAAAGGCTAAAGGGGAAATTTAAAGAAAAAAATTGACTGCAAGTAGGAGCCTCAGTAAATCCCTTTCATCTATAAATGCCACATTTCAGAGGTTATTGGACTTCCACTACAAACTGGTTTTATCAAAGTGAGACTCTTTAATATGGAATATTGTGCAAGGGCATTAAAAATTCAGCCTGATTTTACTGCCCTTCCTCATATTTTTTCCTAATCTCTTTCTCCTCTCTGATTTTCTTCCAAGCTTCTGTAGTTTCTTGTCAGTTCTTTAGCCTGTTCTGCCTTGCACTTTCTTTGATTCTGTTTTACTTATGTTGTTGTCTTAGCTCATTTCTTTCCCACAAGCAGGTTATGCTGTGTGCTTATCACAGCTTCTAGTCCTTGAATAAGAGGCGCTGAGTGGGAGGCTTAAGCTAAACTGGATACAGAGTTCAGTACAGTGTTGTTTGGAGCTTAAATATGAAGTACAGCACAGGTTCTGGCATACCCCTCCTCTGCATCCCATCCTCGTGGGAGAGCCTCCCAGAGAGGAAGATGCTCCCAGGCTTGTATCTATACACAGGGTTTCCTGATTCTTCAACCCCAGAGCTTCATACTGCGCTTTAATTTCATGCTAGAAGAGAATCTGTCAGTGGGTTTGTTTGTGAATAGTGAAGGTCTTGCGTCTCGATTCAGAGAAGCAGTAGATGCTTCAGTAGCATGGTATTGTACACAAGAACCGGGACTGAGTTGATGCTGCAGCAGCCCCTTCAAGAATGAAAGGAAGGGTGGCTTTTCCTGTGCACTTGCTTTGTATTCTTATTTTCTGGAAGTGCTGAAAAAGGCTTCACGGACCGTTTGCTGTTTTCCCTGCTTTGTTCTTTCCTCTGCAGCCATGTTAGCGACAATTCCAGCAGCAGCAGATGGCATACGGCAACATTGTCACAACGGAAGTAGTTAACGCATGATCCTCAGGGCAGGGATTAGTCGTTTTGTTAGGACCTACTGCTGTTGCACTGATGACATACATTGAAAACAAGTGCTCTGCCAAACAGCAGTAGCATTTCTCACTGCTCCTCACCCTGCCCCACCACCGCTTTCTCTGCTGGGCATGGGTGAGGCTTCAGAGGCAGACATGGACAAGTCTTTAAAATGCGAGTGCACAGCTGTATGCTGGGTGCTGAGCACCTTGTTGTACAGGAATGTCTTGGGGATGTGGGTGTAGAGGTTGAAGAGGAGACCGGCTGTGAAATACCCTGGGGTTCTCTTGTCCTGGATGGATCGCAGTGATTATTGACAGGCAGGCTGAGCACTCACCATTCATGTGAGCTGGCTAGGAAGAGCTTGCATCCTTCAGGAAAATAAGTTTCTTTTGTTACTTTTGGAGAGGGAGGAAGCAGGGTAAGAAAAACAGGCTCCCTCCTTCCCCCCCACCCCGCCGTCAATGTCTACAAAGGGGAGATCTGTAAAGAGCAGCTTAAAGAGTGACTTCTCTCTATAAACAGGATCTCACTGCCTAAGAGCGTGTTACGGATAGATGGATTTGCGACTTGTTGCATAAGAGAATTACTCCACACAAATGCAACTTGAAAAAAAAAGGGGAGGGAGGGGTGGAAGGCAGCCTTTAATGGCAGTATTTTAACAACACAAAAGGTCAAGTTACATGGCAGGATCAGAAACACAGGAAGCACGGTGTCAGCCTAGGCCAGTCATCCCTTGTGTCTGGCACCCTGCTTTCTGCCCGCAAGAGTCAGGGGCTTGCTGAAAAGCTCAGGACTCTCAGCCAGAGAGTTTCACAGCAGCTTGCAAGCAAAAGCAGTTTGTGCCCCCTAAAGTTGGGCATTTCACAAAAATGTGTAATTATAGTGTAAGAGATCTGAGGGAAGATAGTGTTGATTGAAAATGCAGTTTGAGAGTTGAAACATGGGCAGGGAAACAAGAAACATGGAAGGGACACAGATATAAAAATGGATCAGATTCGGGGTTAGCAGTTCATCTGAGCAGTCCAATAACATGTGCCACACAGAGCCATCCTTCTCTTCAGAAACAGACAAAAGACCATCAGAGAGAGGACGGCTCTGAGAGGAGCCGTTTTCTAGTGGTACTGTTGGAGCAGTGTTACTGTGGTATAACCAACCTCAGTAAGCTGAACAGCCTGCATTTGTCCCAGTCGTGGCAGGACATAACCTTAATCTTTTTCCAGGGAATCAGGAAACAACTTACTGAAAGTCATAGGTCTGTCCTCACTAAGCTCTTTCCAATATTGTAGAGTAGATTTTAAATGAGTATCAGACATAGGTACTTCTCTTCTGTTTTTTTACTTAAATACTGGACTAAGTTGTGTAAGGCTTCTTGAGAGAATACACTTTCCATTATCTGAAAGGCTATTTTCATGCTAAACATAAATGGATGTTTTTCCTAAAGGTCACTACTTATCGGAATCCAAAGGAAAATGTGCATACCTAGAGTTTTAGGCACTTCCCTGATGTTAAATTTTAACAAGGTAAAATTGCCTTTTATCTTCTCTCTTAAGAGCTGTCAAACACTGGAGATACCAGATAGCAAGTGAAATAGCTGACAAACAGGTTTCCTTAGCTCTGCTTTCATAGGTGGTTAGCAAGATAGCCAGGGTATGGTAGATTTTGAATACACAACAGCTATTGAGCTTGTAAGACAGAGGTAAAATACCTCATTAACATTTAGAGACTGCTCTTGCCCTCTCTAATTTGATAGAGTTTTGTATTGCTGTAATGTTCAGTGAAGGAAGAAAATAATTTGTGGAGCCGCCGTAGGTATTCAGTGGAGAACTCTTGACTGAGCTGTCATTATGCCTGCATTCCAAGTAATCAAGAACGGTCAATTTTTGTTAAGTAGAAATATTTAAACCAGTGCAGACACATCAAGGTTTTTGTTACTAAACTGAGCCAAGCTCAGCCTTGGAGTCAGAGGGTTTCTATTCCCATGAGTGCAATGGGATCTTTTGCTCCCCTTGTGCATGGCTACTTCTGGCATTTCCTTGTGACCCTCATTTTTCCCAATTAATTTTTTTTGGTCTTGAGATCACGCACCTCCCACAGATCTGTGAGCACAACACAGAAGGCAGCTTCAAGCCACTTCCTTCAGCTTCTTAGCAAGCTTTTTCTTTTCTTTTGAGGTGCAGTTGGTTCTAAGTATAGATATTGATATATATCCAAAGGGGGGGGGGGGGAACCTAATAATGAGGGACTAGTGGGGAGATGCAAAACATACCCCCTTTTTTGTTGGTAGAGTTACATGCTTCCTGAGCCAGACAACAGAAACCAAAGCTGGCATTGGTGAGTTGGTCAGCTGGTTTTGAAGTCCTGCAGCAGTCATGCAGACTTGTTCATTTTGCCTTATCTTCTCCTGCGTGTTACTCTGTCCAGAAAGTGAACCATGACTGTCCAAACGGGAAAGGACACCTCTTGCTCTTCAAAGCTGTTCACTGGTTTCTTACTTCTTGTTGGGTGCAGGGCCTTCTATTGGTTTTGTCATGATGCTGCTCACAGTCCTGTGTAACTTGGAGAGAAGAGCTTTCAGAGACAGTTGTCTCTTCAGACAAACCAAGGGCCTCCAGATTTTAGGTTTAATGCTCAGTTTAGTGGAGAAGTATCCCTATCACTTGCCAGCCACCTTTATTTTAGACTTTTATTTAGACTTCCTTGTGAGATTTGGGCTGAGCTGGCTCAGGACCTAACTTACTTTCAGTCTGGGAAGAACCTGTCAAACAAACTCTGTTTTGTGTTTCATACACTGCTTTCTGCCCAAATGTACAGGGGAGGAGGGTATGAAGTCCGTTGAATGGCTGTGAAGTGAGGAAATGTGGGGTATGCTGTGAATGAAGCAAGCATCTGATGGTGGTGGTTTCTTTTCACGACAGGTGGATGCTGCGGTGACACCCGAGGAGCGCCACCTTTCCAAGATGCAGCAAAATGGCTACGAAAACCCCACCTACAAGTTCTTTGAACAGATGCAGAACTAGGACACCACAGCAGCCTCATGAGTTGGACAGCAGAATGATTGCTTCACTGCCCATCGGTGTTCAGTTATAGAATAATGTGGAAAGAAAGAAAAACACTCTGTTTTATTATTTACTCATTCTCGCCTTTTGACAGCTGTGCTGTAACACAAGTAGATGCCTGAACTTGAATTAATAAAATCAGTAATGTATTTTCTCTCTCTTTCTCTTTACATTTCAGTCTTTACACTACATTATTAATGAATGTTTTTTGTGTACTGTAAAGAGGTTAGCTGTATTTAACTAGTGCATGGATAGATTCTCTTTCCCAATTATTTATCATGTAGCTCCTTAGCCAGTTGTATATTATTCTTGTGATTTGTGACAAAATTAAGTCCTAATTGAAATATGCTTTAAGAATTGACGGGGGATGCTTTCTGTGTCTGTGGGGGTTTAGCTGCTTCTCTTTGCTGAGCATTTTTTTCTGATCACTATGCATTTTAAAGTAAACCAACATTTTTTAAAAAGTATTCCAGATGAGTTATTGAAATTCCTTTCCTCTGCAGCTGCATTTTATTGTACAGATTGTTGCCTCTGCTGTATTAGTGATGTAGGAATCATGGGAATACACATTCGTTTCTTTGTGCCTGTTTTATGTGCACACTTTAGGCATTGAAAGGTAAACGTTACTTTCTTTTCCATGTATCTTTTTGATCTGAAAAAAAAAAATACTAAAAAGAATCCCTGTTAATTCTGAGCACTTCTGGGGGGGGGGGGTGGAAAGTGCCTGCTGGTCGAAAATTAACAGGGATCCTCTGCAGGATGATTGTACAGAGCCATTGCTTATGAATTGATAGCTTTCTACACTGTGTTACATAAATAAATTAAGAAAAAAAGTTTGGGCAAGAGTTTTCTTTGGAGGCAGAAAATGATTCTGAAAGCCACTTAAACACGAAACGTGGATGTTCACATTGAGAGGGTTGGGAAGGGGTTTTCCTGTGCAAGGATTGCGGCACTCACAGTCAGACCAGAGCAGAAGGAAGGTGGCAGCAAGATGGGGTTGGGGAGTGAGGGGCGCTGACTTCAGCACTCCTGCCCCACTAAGGTGTTGTCTCTCTTTTTTTTCTTTTCCTCTCTTTCAGTTTGTATAATAGTCTTTTAATGTAAATAAATACATTCCTGGAGGAGCCCTGTTGTGGTGTGTTTCTGTGCTGACCAGCCACCCTTGCTCGTGCAGAAGCAGCTTGGTGTGAATGACTAACCTGCCTCCCCATCCATCCCCAGCAGTGACTTGCCAGCGCGTTCCACCCCACTGCTGCTCTGCTGCTGCCAGCTTTCTAGCAGGGTAATGCCCTGCAATGTTCCTGATAGGTGAACACATGGAGGAGAGCCTCCCAGGCTGCATGACCATCCAGCCCGGTACTGTGCCATGATTGCAGGTGCCCAGGGGGGATAAAACAGCACCACCATTAGTTTGTCTCAAAAGCTGCAGAAGAGGGCAAAGCCGATGGTGAGCTGTCGTGCATAAACCCCAGCCCGGTGCCTTCTGCTCATTGCTGGTTGGAAGCATGGCTGAGAGCTTCCTTCAGTGCTAGGAGAGGGAGAGCACAGCAACCTGTGCCACAGGGCTTGTGTGCTGAGAGGTGAGGCTGTGGTGGGTGAGAAGGTCAACAGGTTGTTGATCTTCAAGGTGGCCTCTGCCCCTCAGGTCGAGCTTGGCGATCAGCTAACACAGCTATCTGCTGGGTCATGAAGCAAAACTGGAGATGCGTGTTGCATGAGAAAGCAAGCTAATTATTCTTTCTCTGCAGCAAATGAGTTAGATAAAGCAAGACTGAGAAAAGAGTTAGGAGTACAATAAAGATAGCAGTATCTATCCAGGGAAAAGCTCTTCTTAGCTCAGTTTGCAAGCCATGGCAGCCTCTTCTCCAGCATTGCCTGCAGCTTTTCTCTCCGCAAGAAGAAGTGTGGCAGCTGTGGGGCTGCATAGCTCAGGTGTGCAGCTGAGTCTCTGCTAAGAAAACTGCAGTTTCCAGCCCTGTTGCGCTGACTCTACATTCCCCATTCATGTCCTCCCACAAAACTCTGTTGACCTGCAACACAGCTGTGCTGGCTGGCGGAGCAGGAGGAATGGTCATTCAGCAAGGAAACAGCCAGGGCAGGTAGCTTCACAAGCCACCTGCGAGGATTCAGGGTGATGAAGAGGCACTTGCTAATCTGAACCAGTAGCAGGGAAAACTTCAGAGCTTCCTATTGCCTGTCACCAGTCAGGTGTTTATTCCCTCTGCTCTCCCATCCCCGCTGTATCAAGAGGAAGTCAGTGCGAAGGGTCAGAGCCCTGGAGTACCAGTGTCCCCAGAGAATTTACCATCTCTGGTTTTAAAGCTGGGCTGTTTGGGCCAGAATAATGGGTGATGGTGAGTAGAGGTCCCAGATCCAGAACAACCAAATTATTGGTTTTTAATTTACAAATATTTAGGGCTAGGCCTGTGTCTGTCTGTGTAGGTCTTGTTATACATACAGGTCATGCATACCCCTAGAAAGGAATACATAAGACTCTTCTTCGTGTGCATATCATTAAAATCCCACTCTGAGCGGAAGACAGGCCATAATTCAATTTAGCATGGTCTCATTAAAGGAGCTTTACGAAAATTCTTTCTAGGAGAGCTGCAATCCATAAGATACAGAGGGCCACTGGCTTTTAGAGCAAATCCTGTTGATAATACCATAATCTCATGCTATCCCAGCTATAGAAAATGTTACTGCTTTGAACAAAAATTCCCAGACATCAAGCTTCCTGGTGCGGGGTTATTTGTCCAGTGAGACAGTGATGCTGCTCTTGCTACTTGTGGATGACCTGTTAATCACTCAGTTTTATGCACTGATTAAGTAATCCACTGTTATGATTTCTCTCTGCAAAGGCACATTCCCAACAGAAAGGCAATAAATGCACACTGCAACATGCACATAAAGCACAGTGGGGAGCAAAGTTCCTGAAACTTCAAGAGGAACACTCCCATGGCTGCTGCAACCCCGAAAGCTGCCTATCAGTCATCACAGTTCCCAGGTAATAGCAGCAGCCTCCTCTAGCCATGCAAGCTCCTCATTGTGGGAAGATTGTATTAGAAGTGAATAAAAAGCAGTTTGACAAGTTCATAAGGTAGAAAAGCTGACAGAGGACAGTCACTAAGCACCTCATTTCCCAGTGTGGGATTGATTGGGCATCACCCACTTCAGCAATAAACCAAGCAGGGCGGTTGTGTGCAGCTATGGGCTGGAAGCAAAACTCCCCTCTCCAGCCCAAAGGAAATTACTCTGGGTGGGGAGTAAATAAAATGAAAGCAGCTCTGGCTGCTGAGTTGGTACATTTAATGGGAAAAGTTGCTTTGGCAGAATGGGGTTAGAAAGTGCTAACACTGCAGGTCAGCCAGCAGAGCCGGTGAGGGTGACCCTGGAAAGGCAGAGTGCTGCCAGGTAGCAGTGAGGACCATTCCCACCCCCCTCAGCCACTCACACCCCTGATGGCTTTTGAAGATGCTGGCGGTCCCACTCTTGGTTGGTTTGCACGAAGCCACTCAGATCTATGAGTACCAGATCCAGGGTGAAGCTTCAGACGTTATCAGTCACCTACTAGAGGAGCCACACCAAAAAACACCCTAGCCCTTAAACTATGTGTAGTGCTCTGCATTCAGTACTTGGCTGTTGCTAAACTTGGCTCTCCAGCTATGGGGTTATCAAGTAGAAGCAAAGTGAGGCCTGGTGTTACCCTTGCAGAGAACAGCTCACTGTGACTCTGTTTTCCATCACATCTGCCACAATCCTTGCATAGCTCTGAAATCTCCATCCTCACTATATATGCACTTCACATGGCAATTTTAGGTCCATTGCTGTCTGGTCAAAGGACTCATTGTCTGAACTAATGGATTTTGTGGGTGGTGGGTAAGCTGCTGTTAAAACATCTCCAGGCAGCAAGATTGAAAACACCCTAATGACATATGAGAAGAGGTTACAAATAATGCTGTGTGCAGCATCCTGGCTGCATTCCTTTGCACTTTTGCCACCACTTGAAAGTGAAGGTCTTGATTTGGTCAGGCCAGGCCAGGTCCTTTCTCTCACTGCTTCCCAGTAATTCTCTCTTCCACCTTCTTCCTAGAAGCAGCAAGCTCTAAATCTTCCCTGCAGCTTCCTACATTCCTGTGAAATTTATCTGGCTGACTACACAGAAAAATCTTTAAATGTTCCAAATGTAAGCATTGTGATTTATATAGAAGTAATAAAATATTCTGGCTTTAATGGGATTCTTAGTTAAAGCTGAATTTGGACACTGAATTACAGAACTAGTCTCCCCAGTGAGAGCTTCCTGTGTTTGTAACCCTGTTTCTCTAAGGTAGCTCAGTGGATAAAGCATCCACCCCGGTTTCAGGGAGTTTATCACCTGGCTCAAAAGGAAAACGTCACTCTGTTTAAATGCTGCTGATAAGTAAATAACAAAAAGAATAGAGAGAAAAGTACCTGGCACAGGGCAGACAGCGCTCCACAGGGCCTGACCAGCACCTGCAGGAAGCAGAGCCGTGAAATAGCTGCAGCTCCTGCTGCTGATCCAAAACAGGACGTGGTAATTATGGCTATTTTGATCCCCACGCTGGGTCCGTCTAACTGTGCCTGAGCTATAGCTCTGCGGAGCATTCCAGGTGTGGGATCTTTTCCCATTTAATGAGGTTGAGGCAAAATCCTGTTTACCCCATGTGCTGCTCCTCTGAGAAGGGGTTGTGGGGGGAGCCCCTGCCAGAGATGGGAGCAGACCGGAGCTGTGGCCAGCACTGCTCCGTGCCAGGCTGTCAGGAGAAGGCTGAGCTCCAGCAATGTCATTTGATGTCTAGAACCCCTCGGAAACAAGTGAGCAGAACACCCCCCAACCTAGAACAAGCAAACGCTGAATCAGGTGAGCTTGTTCTCCTTTGAACAGCCTTGTCCCCCAGCCTGCTTTATAAAACATTAGATTTATTTTTACGGTTGCTTTGTTATGTGAAGGAGATGGCTGGCCTCTGGGGAGGAGGAGGCCGGACCTGCTGCCGGTTGTGCTGGTCGCCCCAGGGCAGCAGCCGTGGAGGCCCTTGAGCTGGTGGCTCTGGCACCTGGATGGCACAGCTGCTTGTCGTGGTGTCCCAGGAACACGCAGCCAACATGGAACTGGCAGCCCAGGGTGCCCCTCGAGGGCTACCTGGAGGCTGTGTGCGAGCATTGTGCCTCGGCCTGCCATGTTGCTGTGCCTGCGCCATGTTGCTGTGCCTGCGCCATGTTGAACATGCTGCTCCTTCACAGACTGTTAATGCCCCAAGGGCACAGCTGGGCTATCTGCAATGTGCAGACATTTTAGGCTAGACAGGATCCAGCCCAGTCAAGCATGCTGGTTATGCCTCTTTTCATGCAGCCAGGAATATGGTTGGCTTTCTGAGCATCAGTGTATTGCCAGCAGGTCAAGGGAGGTGATTCTCCCCCTCTGCCCTGCTCTTGTGAGACCCCACCTGCAGTGCTGCATTCAGCTCTGGGGCACCCAACACGGGAGGGACATGGATCTGTTGGAGTGAGCCCAGAGGAGGTCACAAAGATGCTCAAGGGGCTGGAGCACCTCTCCTATGAAGACAGGCTGAGAGAGCTGGGCTTGTGCAGCCTGGAGAAGAGAAGGCTTGGGGAGACCTCAGAGCAGCTCCCAGTGCCTAAAGAGGGCCTACAGGAAATCTGGAGAGGGACTTTTTACAAGGGCGGGTAGGGATGGGAAAAAGAGTAATGGCTTTAAACTGACAGAGGAGAGATTTACATTAGGTATTAAGAAGAAATTCTTCCCTGTGAGGGTGCTGATGCACCGGCACAGGTTGCCCAGAGGAGCTGTGGCTGCCCCATCCCTGGCAGTGTTCAAGGCCAGGTTGGACACAGGGGCTTGGAGCAAGCTG
>JBCJKH010046131.1:0-19297 GCA_039877255.1 Loriculus beryllinus | reverse complement strand
ACTAGATGCCCTTAGGAAGGAATTTCACAGTGCTCTGGGATGTATAAAACCTACATGGCAGCTCAGTGGATGCAGCAGGTGATCAACGTTGCATACTGTCACTTGAACATCTGCAGGAAGCCACACAGATGCACCTTCTATCCCTCCCAGTTAGACAAGAAAGAGGTTAGCATGCTTTGGAGAACTCTATGTCTGGGTGATCTCACATAGGTTCTATAAAGACCTCTCTAGTAAAAGCTTTGCATTAAAAAAGTATATTCTCACTGACTCCAGCTCATAGCATGTCTGAGAATCTTATGTATCAGCAAGTGATGCAAGCAAGGAGGCCATAGCTACCATAGCTATGTACCAGTTCAAAGTACAGTTGGACAAAGCAGTTTTGTAAAAAAATTAAATTCTCAGATCTGTACTGGGTAATGGATGATAAAAATCCTGTTCATTTCCTTGGTTTTTTGGGGGGGTTTGGGTTTTTTTGAGGGGTTGGGGGCGGGAGATATTTGAAATAAAGCATAGCTACACAGTATTTTATGAAGTCCTAATTCTTTCTACACAAAAAAGACTTTCAAAACTCGGTTTCAAAACCTGAAATAGCACCTGGGCATGCCCCTGTATATAAAGAGTTCTAATTTGGGGATGGAACTGTATAACCTTCTTCTAGTGCCACTTGAAACATGTAAGAAGTGCTGCTTGGAAACTCTTAGGATGCAGTACTAAACTTGCTAAGAACTGGGCATCTCCAACCAGTGACTGCTGCCCTGCAAGCTTATGGTTCTACCAGAGGGCTTGGGAAGGCACAGTTTAGAAGTACCTGTGCTGAACTGTCAAATTCAAACGAATTCAGCCCAGTGTACCTGGGGTATACATTCTCTTAAAGGTTCTTGGTGCCAAGTTTCTCCATGAATTTCTCAAGGTAAGGCTTCATGTCATATGGTTTAGTTTTAGGTAGTTCTGTGAGGAGCAGAGAGTTGGACTTGATGATCCTCATGGGTCCCTTCCAACTTGAGATATCCTATGATTATATGTGGAATTGTTAAGGTTTAACACACTACCTGTTATTGAACCCAACCTGATGCATGGGGAAACATTCAGTCTAGGCCAGTATTTGCCAGAGGGATCTGAATGACGTGCTGTAGAAAAGTTATGACTTCTGTTTCAATTTAAGAAAGAAATTAAGTAAGTGCTCAAAGTGATTAAGAGCCAAAAATGTTCTGCTTTCTACATACTGGCCCTTGATTGAGTTCAGCAAAGACTGGATCACAGGTCTTTTCATGTAAAATCAGGTTTACCCTGGGAAAACAAACAACAGAAATCATGAAGCAGGAGTAAGAAACACGGTTTCAGAAAGAAAGACAAATAAGTACCAGTCGAATAAGACAAATGATTGAGTGACACGTGGCAGATGTTGGCAGTTAGACTGATGGTGCCAGTAGAAGGTCAAGAGCAAAAAAATCAAACACTAGCTCTATTAATCCAGCTGAATCATGGAAGACCCTCCCGTGAGGCCACCAGTCTTTTGAAACTGCACATACAGAGCTGGAAAGAGACAGATAGGATTCACTATCTTGAAGACTGTGAGTACTGGTTTGGGCACCTGTAAAAGCTTTGTCATAATCTGTGGGGAAATCCCTGTCTTCTTCAACACAGTTTAGATTAAAGCTTTAGCACTTGAGAAATTGCTTCTCTCTCTCAGACCAAGATTTTTTATTAATGCCTTTTTATTGCTGTGCTGATGACACAGAAACTTTGCTCTTTTTAATTCCCATTTCAGGTTATGATCCTTCTTTACTATTGTATTATCTTATCACTACTTATCTGTGTCATTATTATTATAGTACAATGTGAAAAAATGCATGAAGAAAATTACAGTAATTAAACTTGTATATGAAATGGAAGACATTTAACAATTCACTGCACTTCCATACAAAATCTGTTGCCACAGGATGTATGGGCATCTGATTTTTCTGGAAATACTAGCAATAAACTGCAAGCTACTAAAAGTTTTCAAAGACCAGAAAGTGAAGGATGTCCTTTCTCGCACCTTAGATCCATTCAACTCTTTCAGGGACAGACTGTAACTCCTTTTTTTTTCCCAGTCTAAGAAGAGTCTCATATTTCAAGCATTTATTTCATTACATTTATTTATGGAGTAATGTCCTGTTGAATGCACTGTTGGCAAGATCTGGCTCTGTGCAGATAAACAAGTCGCCCCATACAGCTTCAACTGTCATCATCACACAAAGGAAAATGTTAGATAGATGTATTATGACCAACACCTTCACAATTTTCACTCTCTACTAGTTGACTGAAGAATCATACCCATGAAATATGATGATTTATAGAATTGTATTGCCTCTTGGCTGGAATAAGCTTTTGCCAGCCAGATGCTCCTGAAGAATGGCTGCTTGCAGCATAAATCCAATGTAATTTGATACACAGCATGGGACACAATCAAGATGAAATGATCCTTAGATGAATCTTCCATGTGCAAATCATTTCAGGAAGATAATCTTAATAATTGTATTTTCTTTTTTAAGTTCTTCACACTATTTTCTTCAGATAAACTGCATCCAGGAGAAGTAACTGTTGTCAGGTTAATATTTTATTAACCCTTTACCTGGGGCCAATATCCTAAGAAACCAGAGGACCTAGCTGTCACTGAAATACACAGTATTGAAGGTCTTTTCCAGACTTGACTTCCACAATGCCTCCCTGTTATAAATATTTATCTCCCACTTTCAACAGTCACAGCATGATTATGCCAGGTTTTATTTGTTTCTCTGTTTTTCTTCCTCAGCCATGCCTTTAGATATTTGTTTCTCCCTCAGACAACAATAGTAAAGGCAAAGTTTAGGAATGATGAGTATGATTATTAACAAATAGCACTGCGCTTGCCCAGAATTAGAGATAACCACTATCCAGGACTGAACTAAAGAGCTATCAGTGGGACTTACTGCACCCAGAGCAACCACCACCTTCAGATTCCCCAGTAGTGATTCGGATGAAACAGTGCTGAGAAAATGCCTAGTCCCTTTGCTGTCAATGTACCAGGTTTCAAATGAGCATGGCTTTTTGCTTCCTGTCTAGACTTTCCATCTGAAGGAAAGGCAAGTCCACGCCAGTGTTGCCAAGAGTAAAAGCTTCCGTGTAACATTCAGAAACTAGCCCCAGAAAAATTTAATTTCACCTTTTTTGGCAGGCTTCTGCCTAAAAGCTCTTAATGGAAGTGAGATTAGTGATTAAGAGATGTGGAGGGTGGAACACATATGCCTGTGAAAATTGGAATTAATGTGATTATGCTAAACAGAACATATTCTGGGCATCAGTGGTCTGCAAAGATTTAATGAAATGTACCCAAGGCATGGAATTTTCTTTCTGGAGAATAAAGTATGATATTAGGAGAAGTTTGGGCTAAAAGGGTATTTTACGGGCAAGTAGAGGAAAATCAACTGTCACTTTATATGAAACACATTCCCACTATTTTGTTCTTCCAATTTCTACCATAATCAAGCAATTATAATAAATAACCTTTTTCCTCATGAGCAATAAAAGGAAGAAAACAAAATAAAATATACCACACAAGCAGATAATAAACTGATCAACTAAGGAAAACTATACTGGGAACAAATGTTAGCAGTTACTACTCCTTCTTACACTCCACTATCAGGTCTAGTTCTGTGAAGCGATTGTGCCTTGGAGGATATAGAAATCCTAAAATATTATCCCAAGCCCATTAAATGCCATTGTTTTCATGATACATTTTGACAGGTTTCATGAAGCATGAACTTAACCAGAAGATCAAACAGCCTGTAATGCCAATAATTCTGATTGCTTTGGAAAACATGTATATCCAGATCTGTGTGTAACAAATCTGCTCTTTTTTTGTTACACACATGACCACGAAAAAGTTTTAGGGCTTGCTAATGTTTGTTGCTCACCTTGTTCTCAACCACACCACATGTCCTGCCACCACACCTTACATCCATACACACAGCACAGTCAATACAAGTTAAAGTAGTTTAGTATTGCAGGATGACAGTACATTGTGACACATCAGCAGAGTGAAAAGCATGACAGGTCATTTGCAATATAATGTGGCTTTCTAGAATCCAAGCTGTTGCTACTTTCTGACTTCATAGTGCCTCTAAATGCCACAGCCACCTTTCATGGTTTATGCAGCTCCACTTACAGTGCTTCAAGGCATTTCTGCATAGTGGAGAGTACTCCAAGCACAAAGCAAATGTTCAGTGATTCATATTGGTATTTCTTTGAAAAACAAAACTGTATCTCTTCACCTTGGTCACTGTATGACCAAGCAAAGACCTGGGTGAACTGAATCTATTGATTTGGTTTTAGAGCCACAGTCAAAGTAACCACAAGATATTCCCAAATGACAGAAATTTACATCTAGATAACTAACAGCAAAGAGACACTTATTGGGTATACATACATTGAGTATGTATGTGGATAAGACTATTTTTGTTGTTTTCTGTCAGTATAGAATTTATAATATTCAAAACTGTGTTCCAGATGCATTTATTTCTGAGAAGTGCATACACATCATTTCTGTGCATAGCAGAACTTATGGAACTATTGCTCAATTACACATAACTTCCACAGGCTGAGTCACAGATATGTAATGCAGCAATAACCTGCACTCTCTGCATTGTCAAGAGGTTACCTTCAGAAAAATTACCCATGCCCAAGCACTGTGCATAAGTATAGCAGACAGGAAAGCAGAACTTCTTCCAAGCTATCATCGTACTCATAGGACAGTAAAACTAGACTGTGTAAGTATTTACATGTGAAAAGATTAAAAACTTCAATTTCTGCTCTTTTCAACTGATTATGCTTCAAGTATCCTTATCCAGGGATATTGTGGGATCTTATTTACAGGCATTTGAAGTTCATAAACTGAGTAATAGTATATTTTTTTAAACAAGTCTTTCATGAACTGAATTATTTCAAGGTACTGAACTCTTGAGCTTGATTCTGCCCTCTGGGAACAGCCTGATAGGAGAACACGGAAATATTTCTCAATTTTAACTTACTTTGTTATTTTTAATAAACCTCTGAAAAAAATCCATTCCAGACTTTAGTAATTGTTTGGGGTCATACTGAAGAACAAAATTAAAGGCAAAAATGAAACAATATTTTCAATAGCCAAAACTCTGAAAATTTTTCCCAGAATATTAAGACCTCTCTAAGTATGGACTACTACTCTTAAGCAATCAAATGTGATAGAAGAGAGAGAGATAGATAGATAGATAGATAGATAGATAGATAGATAGATAGATAGATAGATATAGATAGATAGATAGACAGACAGATAGATAGATAGATAGAATTTACTAACATAGTAAATACTTTAACCATTCCTTTCAAATTTTTATGTAACTTTCAAGAATGGGAAATGCAACTTGCCTGCATCCAATAGAAGAGCAACTGCTTGTTGTGTACTTACTATTTCTATTTTCCTATATCCCAAAAGACCCATAACAGTGCTCACAAAAGCTGGAGTCCCAACTTAAAGCAAAGAGTGAAATACAAATATAATGGCAAGGGACTGAGTATAATAAAGTAAGGTATAGATTTTACATGAGCTGCATAAATTCTTTGTAATTTCACCCATTTTTTTCACTTTTGTCCCTATATAATGCTATATAGGTGTTTGCAATCAAAGAACATGGTAATTTAATTTAATTACAAGGCTCTTGTTACAACAATATGCTTACTAGTGACTAGTTATTGTGTTGCATATTCAGAACTATTCCCTGACTTTTACACTGAGAATTACAAATATTGATATCCACTGGCATTGTGGTACAATAGAGAACTCACTATTTTCTTTATTTAGCAGCTAAAATTAGACAGTTAGACCAGTCTACACTAGCACAACTGAAAAGCTGAGTAATTTTCGTAACACAATTGATTTCTTACCACATGGAACTATTTAAGGGATTATAACAACTCGCCATGGTTGTATTATGCAATAACATCAAACTTGATTAGAAGCCAGGGGCCTGATTTTTATCTCCGCTAAGCCAGCAAAAATCCCGACAAAATGTAATTGACACCAGCAACTCTCAATTTGCAGCAGTATAACTAAAAGGAAAGTCAAGCATGGTATCTTTAAGAAGTGGCTTTTCTTTTTTGCTTGGGTAAGTTATTTTCATATCTTTGAGTGATTAACTGTGATTGTTTCAAAACCCCTTTGAAGATATCAAAGAGAGCATATTTGGTGTTTTCACTGCTGCGTACACTGATGCTACATGGAAAATGTCTTCATATAAAAAAATACACAGCAAATAGAAGTAATTTCTTACTTTAACTTTTCTGATAGCAAGAAAACCTTTAACATGCTCAGCATGCCAAACCCTTTGCCCCTCCATAACTAAACATCTGAGGATAATGGGCTGGATTTTTCCGCAGACATTGAGGTATATAAGGGTGGAATTAACATGCGGCAAGCTTTTCAGGAACTCCAAGCTAGGTGCCACAAAACACAATAAATATTTCAGGGCTGGATTCATCTGAACTCAGACATTTACAGTGCAGGTAAATGTGCACAAGGTGGATGGTCAAACTTTCTGCCCACAATGGGTTAAAACAGTAACTTCAGTAACACTAAGATTCATATCATCCTAAATAAAACAGGGCACACATGAATGTAGTCCCAAAATTGCTTATTTCTCCTTATTGACCATAGAGAATGGGGGCCACAGTTCAAGATGACCAGCTCTGATGCATATGTATTACACTTATTACACATATACACATATATACACATATATGCACATACATACACATATATGCACATACATACACACATATTACACTTATTACACATATATATTACACTTATTTTTAGTTCATAGAAATAAATCCCATGTTTTGTACCAGCTTCCATTTTGGCCCACTCGAACAGTGACTCTTTCTCCCTGGTTCACTACAGGGAGCACCAGTGCTGTGGATGAGGAAACATCAACTTCCGAGACTTTGGTACAAGGGAATGGCCTCAGGAGCTATTTTATGCCATCCTACAGGTAACCCACTGAGCTTACACCTACATAGTGATAAATCTCATCATTTTTTATAAATTAAACATGCATGTGACCATTCTCTGGCATTGAAGCCGGCTGTTCTGGAATAGCCCCTGTTCATCTTAGTAACCTCTGAGCATTCAAAAGGGAAGAAGTTAGTGTTAAGTGATGCAATTCATAAGTGTTAGCAGTGATCTTTAATAAGTTTACCTTCCTCATATACACATGCTGTGTTAATTACATCTGGATACAGTTTAGCTCCCAACATTCTCTTCCTGCTATGAACAAAAGCTGCTGCACTGCCTGGATGAACACCCTACACGGGGCCAAGGGTGCACACCAAATAGATTCCAGTGTCTCGGTCACTTCAGACCCAAGCATCCCCTTGGCCTTATGGCACACCTATCTGCAGAGGAGAGGGGACTCCCACCAGCAATGCCAGAATTGTATTTAAGTTTGAAAACAAGAGACAGAATCAATTTAAATGTTGATGAGGTATATAAGCTGCACTGAACATGAGGCAATCTAAGCTTATTCACCTTTTATGGTGAGCTGCTGCAAAGGATCCTCACAGCACAGATACTCCCTGCAGAAATAATGATTATCCAGAGAAAAGCAAGCAGCATGTCCTCACTTGTCAGCCTGTCTTCCAATTTTCTCTGCTCCCCAGTAATACACCTGCCATCCTACCTTCTCCATTTTCCATCCATTTTTTTCTCTTTATTCTAGTTTATTTTTATGATCATTAATGACAGGTAGATTACACATTTATCTACCTATATGAACATGCTTTTATGACTCCAAACACTGACAGATGCTTTGGTTAGAAGACACCCTCTTGTGGAAAACTTTGTCTAAATTTAGACTCCATAAGAGCAATACAAATGTTCATACGATTTTAATTATATTTGAGTCAGGGCTTTCTCTAAACAAATAAACACAGTCCCTCAGTATTTATAATTCACACCTTGGAGAGGTTTGATATCACTTGAGAGACAGTAACTGACTGTAAACAAAAGCAAAACTGATTAGCCAATTTTCCTTCCCTGTGATGAGTTCCCAAAAGGAAAACCACCTGAACAGCAAATTCCAAAGTACTCAGTTCTTGCAATGGGGAGCCCTGTGGGAAACAGCTCTTCTGTGCCAGGTAGGTTAAAGCCAGAAGCATCCAAGGGCTCAGCTGAGCCCAGGGCCTCCCTTGGAAGCAGGAGGGTTGGCAGGCTGAACTCCCTTCCCAAACAGCAGACAAGCACAACCCCAGCTCTAGTCCTCCCCTGAATACATGGCTGGCCCCTTTGACTGCTGAAGCTGAATTTCTCTGCAGCAGGTGCCTCCTTCAGGCAGAATCTTTATAGGAAATATTAACTGAAACAGATTAAGCATTTCTAGGCTTCAACTTGGGAAAAATACACACTGAGACACTTTTTATTACAAGTTTTAGTGTCCTTGTAGTGTCCAAGTTTTAGTGTCTGCAGCTTACGGTTTGACAGAGGGTGGCTTGTGTCTTGCATGTAATTTTCGTCCTTCTAGGGTCACATACAGCCAACTTATAAGCATCGATAAAAAAATAAAACAAAACAAAACAAACCTACAATAAAAATCACAGCTCAGTCAAGATATTAGCAGCTAAAAAAGCTATTATAGCAGCTGGAAACCATAAAGATTTAATCTTCTCTGACCATAGCTGTCTCTCCACATCTCCCGCTGCTGATTAGACATCACAGGCACCATCTTCACAGAAAAACAGAAGAATTAATCCCTCAGGAAGAAATACTGCTTCTCTTGTAAGAACAGACAGAAATTTTCTCCAGACCCATGGCTTCCCACTGGCTAATTGCATCTGACTAGCAAGGTGCAATAGCCATACTTTCAACTTGTTTTATGGCTCTGTCCTGGCCAAGTTGGTTCTGTACCACACTCTGAGGGCTGACAGTGCTGGGAGTCAGGAAGCACAGACACTTTGGTGATCCTGGACTGAATGAGCCATCCCTGCCAAACCTCCAACATGTGCTATGACACCAAGAAAGTAATCTCCATGCTGGCATGATCAAGAGCAAAGCTCCTCATTTTCTCAGCTGGTTTTCATTTCTGATGTCACACTGATGACTACGTTTAGTTCAAGCAGTGGTGCTCATGTCATGCACTGCTCTTGTTAGCATAGCACCTCACAGTCATTGTGAGGTTAGAAAAAACTACTGAACTGCACATTTCAACAAAACAGCAAGTTCTTTGAACACCGTCTATAACCTTAAGTGAACAATTTCAGTAATGGTTTGGTCAGTCCTTCCTAGAAGCAGTCCTAATGGGCAACAAATAACAAACTGAGGTTCAGCTGGTGAAAGAAAAGCAGGAAGATACATTGAAAGAAGGGAAATGATTATCATAAAACATTTATATAGCCGTGTGACTTCTGCACTGCAGTGTACAGGGATCACATCTCACCCCTGCTCTAAACTTCTTGCCATTGCTAAGGTGACAACATCAATTTAAGAGAAGCAATGCAGAGTCCAGTAGTGAGACCTCCTAGGGGAATAAATTGGCTACCAGGCTTTGCTAGAAGACAGAAAGGGCAGGATGCTGCTCTGGCTGTGGAAGACAGCCTGACAAAGGCACTCAACCGAGTGCAGAGGTGATGGGAATATAGTGGGAATATCCTGACATATAGCAAGGGCTCCTTGTTCCCAGAAATGTCACTGTTTTCTTAGCTGAGTCAGGCTCTAGGGAATATCCCTGAGAGCTCCCAGGACCACCATCAGGAGGTCCAGCAACACATCTCTTCAGGCCAGTGACTCCTCACTTCTGCCTGGCTTATTGCAGGAGTAATACATATCCATCTAAGCCTGGAGCTACTGAGCCTTTAGAGAAAGCTTCTCCCTCCAGAGCTGGGCTTGAGGCCTTATCCCAGGATAAGATGAAAACAACATGTAGCAAGCATATGCGGATAAAGGAGGTCACGAAGTACGTTATATTAGCAGCTTATGAAGTCGATGTAAGAAACACTTAGCAGAAGCAAACTCCTATGCTATCAAAGTACTTACATCACAGCTCCCCCCGTCAGTTTATTCTAGACGTTTCAGACCATGTTTGTTTCTGTTCCAGAGATCTCTGTTGCTGAACCTTTGTGGGAAAAGAAACCCAGCAGCAAATACAACTTCCAGCTCCTGCTACTGGTCTTTCACAATCAGAGATCAGTCACTCTCATGAGATGACTGGTAGGTAGCTGGTGTGCTTGTCTGCATTATAACATCTCCCTCACGACGCCAACTTACCCCTCCCTGGATTTCCTCTTATTTTATTACAGCTCCTCTAATACAGCATCAAAAACACTTGCACTAATACCAGTATTGGCCTGTGACAGACATATGTCCACTTCCTGTGTTCTGGGGTTTAAGAATTTTTATTCCTCTCTGGCTTACATATTTCACATGACTCAAGTTAATTAAAACACAGAATGGGATACTGCCAACTGCTTATTTCTCACTGAAACAGAGATAGCTATTTAAAGAATGTTGTTACACTAGCCACATTTCACCACAAAGAGCGAACACCTATAATTATCCTTGATTATATAATGTCAAACATAGGAAAAATAAGCAGCCCCACATTTTGAGGAATAAATTGTAACCTGTATTCTCCACATTCAGGCTAAAAATGCTGGATCTTGTCCCAACCTCAGAAATAAAATATACCCAGCAGTAACTGAAAAACAAATCAATCTGATTATAATCTTACTATACTCTAGCTTTTGCATTCATCAGCTATGTAGCAAATATGGAAAAATCACATTACATGCACCAGGGGACAAATTTTTAAGGTATCTCTGCAAACATCAGTTATCTTTACACTTGTATATTTCTGACCTTGCATCTTGGGTCTTACCATGTTACATCTGTGAAATATTTGGCTATTGGTTTATAATGTATTTTGACACTGTCGGCAGACTCACTGGTCAAAAACAATACTGGGTTTGTGAATTTGCCTTTGCATTCAGACTGTGGGCAGCAAAGAACATGAAGACAATTAGAAGATACCAGATTACCTCGTAGCTTCTGAAGGTAGTGTCATTAAAGAGAAATTTCAAATACTGGGCCTCCAATATTACCGGAAAAACTCGTTCAGAATGGCAAGGATTTTATTTTCACATCAATAAGGTGAAATTTATGGAATTATTGCAGTGGGTGCATTCAGGGCCAGGCAGGAGAGGAATGTCCCAGGCATCGACCAGGGGTTTTGCAGCATAACCCAGCCTTTGCTGCAAGGATGTCTCAGGGCCACCTCCTGGACTACAGCAGTGACAGCCCCAGCATGTCATTTGTGAGGGTTCAGAAGCTCCTTCATGAGGAGCTGAACAACCTCTAATGAACACAGTGGGGACACACACCCAGAGTGAGCCAGAGCCTGGCTGGAGGCCAATACATGATGCTGAAATTCTCTCTGACTCCTGCTTCTCAGAGCAGATGCCCTGAGGGATGCCAGGCAAGAGGGGACACACAAAAGCACAGGACAGGGAGCACCTGGTAGTGTCACCCACCCTATGACATTCCTGGTGTGAACACACCATAGCAGGACACGGGGCACTTCAGCCATGACTGCACATGCCAATGGGAGGAGGGGGACCACAAGGCCATGGCTGCTCAACCTCTCAGGCTGAGCTGTCCCTTTTCCTCAGGCTGCCTCTCCTGCCCCACCACAGCCCTGTGACAGCAGGCAGGGGCAAGGGATGGACGTGGAGCTTTGTGGCATGGGAAAGCTCCTCTGCAGCCAGTCTCTGTGCCCCAGGCACACTTCTTTCATTAGCAGCACCATAATCTGAGCTCACAAGCTAAATGGATGTTTCACAGATGTCAGCCAACACCCAGAAACCAGAGGGGCTTGCGCTGCCAGACACAAGGTTTTGAAAGTATAATAATACCGGGGAACCTCAACTGATTTTTTTTCTTGAAATCAGGGCATTCCCCATGCCCTCTCTGCTCTGATGCTGCTTGCAGTTCTGTTGCTGATGCCCCCTCCTCAGGCCTCAGGGGCCTCATTATCAGAGGCATCTCTTGCTATCACGGCATTTGAAATCTCCAACACACAACTCTCACAATGCATAGAGCCTTTCTCTGGATACCTGCCATTCTAAATGCGGTGTCTACAATCCCTATATATGCATCTATAATGTAATCTCGCCTCAGCCTCCATGGGGTTCCCTCCTGAGGCTAACAACCTGCAATCACACAGGAACAAAAGACGTCGCGACTCATTTCTCTGTGAAATATCTTTAGGCCTGCTTTAAAAAACTATAACAACAATTGTGCAAGGTATGGGCAAGAAGCAATATACAAAAACATAGCTGCAGTTCCATTACACACTTTGAAAAACATTTCATTTTTCTAATTGCCTTTGGCTGATAACGTCAGCAAAATAGGTAGAAAGTAAAAATCCTTCCAATTTCAGTCCCGAAATATCATCTTTCTCTTTCTCAACAGCCTGAACAGTTAAACAGACATTTCGTGTTAAGCAGCTTTAGTAGATGACATCCAAAATAAGCATTAAATAAACTTTCTATAAAACAAACTTCTGCTCATCTATCACAGAAAACTATACCTGAAATACACCCCCGAATTGACGAAGTTTCATCTGGAAAAATGACACTGTCATATATTTGATATTCTGCCAATATAATTCTTCCAGATGAGACTCAAAAATCAGTGGCTGTTACACAAACCAAATGAAATATTAACATGTCCTTCCCTCCTGCAAGGAGAGAGGGACCTTATACAAAACAGCCTCCACTGAAAATGCCCTCAAATTTCTACTGATTCAACAGAAGTTCATACTTGTGCTCATATAAAAAGACTGATCCTGCACATTCACTGTGGCCTGAAAAATATTAAAGCCAACAACTTATAGGTGACAGTCCTGTATTTTCTCCAGAGCTTGCTCTTTCTTCCTGCAGTTTGTTGGACTATGGCTGTCCTTGATGAGCAGGTGTGTAATGCAGGGCACCAGAGAATCACACTACCACTTGCCCTCAACTAGAAACCAGAGGTTTCGCTTTCATTGGATGACATTCAGCTCTGTCAACCAGTTCCTTTTTTATAAGTTAGCACGACGCCTTTATACTATTGTTTCTGCTTTGTATATAAGCCTTATAGATTTCTCCAGTACTTAAATGGTTTAAGAAAATCAATGTCTCAGCAAATAGAGTGGAGTGGAAGCATCATGGAATCCCTTTTGCTGTTCCGGCACCAGAGATCATGGTTAAATTAAATAAAAGTTACAGGTCAGACAGTGAATACAGAGAAAGATTGAAAAAGACATAGAAAACGGATGAGTGGAGAGAAATTATATTTAAAACAAAATATCAAAAGAGAAAATTAAGATAAACGTAGTAGCTGTGGGTAGGACTTAGCTAATTTTAACAATCTGAAACTTAGGTGTCTAGTCCAAGCTAATCACCTTAATTCTCTCCATATAGTGAACAGAGAGCAGGAGCCACCTCCACAGGGGATTAAACTAGTCCTAAAATTTTCTAAGTCCTAAGGTTTTTTAAGACAGTACAATGCATCACACTTTTCCTTACCTATCCCAAAGTCTAGATGATGGGTTCAGAGGAAATGCATAACTTTTGTGTTTTAACAGCAATGGAGTTGATACAGGATCGTACATCAGTTTCAGTGTTTTACCTATTTAATAGATGGCCTTTCACTTCAACATGTTTGAAGATCAGATTCATTTGGTATTCTTGGCAATAGCTTACATTTCTTGTGTCAGAGGAAAGATTTTCTTATAATTGCTCATCAGCAAGTCCTTGTCTGAACATTTAAATAATTTACAAGCACAAAACCTATTTATTGTGTTTTATTAAAAATGGGCCAAACTTGCCACTAGCACAATTGCATGTAGCGCCATTCACTTCAAAGCAGCTACATATGCTTACACAGCAGGGAATTAGCCCAGATACTGTCAAAATGCTTCATTACTAGTCAGGTCAGACAATAAATCAGGTCTTCTGTTTGTGAAGTACTGCGATTTATGTCTAATGAATAGAAGAACTGGTATATAAAGCAATTATCTAAACTGGAAAGCAATCATCTCCTAAATGTGCAAATCCTCATCTATAATATGGGTTTTACAAACAAAAAAAAATAAAATAATATGATGGCAGGCATTAAAAAAAAAATCTGCTTTCTTGCATATATAAGCAAGCACTTCCTCCTTTCACTTTCTGCAAGGATTCTGACTTCTTTTAACTCATTTAAAGGCCCATTGTCCTAGAATTATTGACTTTTTCAGGCTGGAGGGCACAGGGACCTCTGGAAGCCTCTAGTCTAGAGTTAACAGTGAATTCAGGATTGGCTTCCTCAGAGTTTTCTCCATCTCTCACCCAGTTCACTCTTCTACAGACCTGATGCAGAGGTCGGTAGCACTGGAGTTTGCATTTGTCCCTGTTTAATTTTATTAAGTTCCTGTTGAGCTGTTCCTCCAGCCTGTCCAGGTCCCTGTAGATGACAGCCTTGCCCCTCAGCACATCCTCTGGTTCCCCTCAGTTTTGTGTCATCCACGGAGTTGTTGAGGGAACACAATGACTCCTATCAGGTCACTGATAAAAGTAAACACATAATTTAACTCATAACTGGCCTTCAGATAAGAGCTTGAACTTTTAATTATCAGTCTGTGGGCTCAATAAAACAGGCAGTTTTTCAAGTTTGTAGTTGTCTACCCATCTAGAGTGTATTCCAAGTGGGACACTAGGATTATGCTGCATCAAGCTATACTAAACAGCTTTCCTGTTATAACCCACCCTCAAACTGACATACAGGCAGATGACTACAGAAGATGACAGACACTCTCTGTGGCTGTTGATGTGCCAGGCATCATCTCTTTCCCTCTCTCCATATTGGGTCATGGCTGAAAACCAGCAGCCAGGCAGGAAAAGTGAGAAGATGCACCTCAGTAAACTACAACCCTTACTCCTATTAGGGAATCGTTTTCATGCCTAGCATGTTTTCACTCATACCAAGAGGTCTGGCGTATTTTATCATTGAGGACATTGCTTTCCCATAAGAACCTGAACACTTCTAACATCTACTGACAACTCTGAAATTCCCCAGTGACTTTGCTAACCTTTCATACACAGCCAATTTGCCAAGTTATCACCCTTTCCACATTGGTCAGAACATGTATTGTCAATAAAACAATGAATATGACTATATATATATATATATCTTCTAATTAATACACAAGTATTCTAAATAATTTGCATAAAATGTCAGTCACAAAGTAGGACAAACCTTAAGAGTTAAGTTTCAAAAAAGTCTAATTAATCATTTCCCTTCTGCATTTTGGGTGACAAGTCTATTGTACGTCTCTGCAAGTGACCTATTTCCTACAAAGCTTTCACAGCCCAAAGGAAGTCCCCAAAGACAGGTGAAGCAAAGCTCAAGTGGAATGCCTAGTCAGCCTGTTTCAGAGTAGAACAAAGACCCCCAAACTGAGACTATGAGACTAGGTGAACTTTCAAAAATTTACCTAAGTCTCTCTAACATTCCTAGAAAACCCTTATTACCCAAGATTTAGCATGTGAACTTCCAGAAAGAATAGACTTCTGTGGTGGGAGATTAAGGATGGGATTAGAAATTGCTTTATAACAGGCACCTAGTTTCAGCTTCAATATGGCTGCTTGTTTCTCATGAGATAACTAACATAAAACATCTAAAACCAGGCTGACTGTAGGGGTATAAGAACACTTAGTTTGTACATCTGACAAAGACCAGATGACACAGAAAACTAGCTGTGAAATATGGATTACTGGCCCACTCATGAAAGTCAAGAAACTGTACATAAAACGGGTTATCATGTGCTACCTTCCAGTTACAAGTGAGTGCAATTTCTGGAGGCATCTATTAGACTATGTGGAATCCAGTAGTTGTCTGCAAGGTCTACCTCGCGTGCCTAATGTATTACTTACTATTTGTTTTCTGCTGAAGGTGTTCCTTGGGGAAGGCTCTTGCTCTCTGCTCATCAGAAGCCTTGAAAAAATATCAGAATGGAAAAAAAAAATTACTTTAACAGGGAAGTTCTTTGAATTATAGAATATTTATTAAAATGCCAGTTCGGTTTTTTCACAAAAGCACCAGTCTAGATTGTGTTTGGACTACCTTATTGGGGATTTTCTGTTCATTTCATTGCCTGAGCTGTTGCTTGCAATTCAGCACAAGCTTTGGTCCTGTGCAGTGCTGTGAAAACTGAACACACTGTGAGCGATCTTCAAATGTGGATGCAGCACTTTTTATGACAGGATGAAGCCCTGGGTCTTAGAATTCAAAGACAATAAAGTTTGTAGCTCCGAGGGTTAGTGACTCCAAAATGCTAAAGGATGCTGTTGTGGTTTAAGGCCAGCCAGCAACCCAGAATCATTTGGATAGTCACCTATCACCAGCTGAATTGTGCTGGAAAATGTAAGTAATACTTTCCTATCAGAATTACCTTAATAAGATATTTGTACATACTTGGGAAATTCTAGTGGCCATGGAAATTATTGTATAACCTCTTCTAGGGCAGTACTAAGAAAAAAAAAACCAATATTAGATTAATTACTAATAAAATATTCTGAGTACAGAAAAGAAACACCCTTTACTATATATTGTGTACACTATTCTCTATTGTACAAGAAGAGAAGTAAATTGACCACTTCTTCAAGAGGGTCTTCTGGAAACTTAACAAATAGAAAGTTTCATTTCAGTGTGCAGGTAACTTTTTTTCCTCTTTTTGCGTTATTATTTGCAGTTGGATTCTTTTGCTACATAGTATTCCTGAATCTTTCTAGATAAGTATTCATACTTCAGACATGGGCGAGAAGAGGTAAGTGGCTGACTCTTGTCCCAGAATAATGAGATTTTGGCTGTGAAAATGAGAAATGTGTAATGTGATTAGACTGATCTCTCTTCACCCAGAAAACAAATGCATTTATAAATCAAAGTTACTGTATAATTTGGTTACAGGTATTCAATAAACAAACTATCCTCTTTTTCAGTTATGTATTTCCAATTATATTTAAAAAACTATTGATTCTGCAGAATAAGGAGGATGTTTCATTATTCCAAGTGACACATGATAAATTAGGATTTTCTATGGACTTTCATATCGTCTCCTTCAGAGAAGACTCCTTTCTTTTCCTCAAGTGCTCAGCTGTTAATCCATTCTTTTACTGGAAGAGATACTATGGCAGAAGATGAAAAAGGTGCCTGTGAGCATTTTAATCATAGAGTGATTGATGCTGCAGTCACAAGGAAAGGCTAGACAATATGCTCAGCAGTTTTTACTGGTATTTACAACATGGTGCCAGTCATCCAAACCAAGGACTGATCAATGCACAGACTTCAGATTAATTCAGTATGAGTCCTCTGAACCTAATGGCAGGTCTGACAACATTCATCTATTTTCATTTCTTCTCCCTCTTTCAGAACATGGTTGAAGTCTGAAAACATCTGAAATTCATGAGACTTTGTCTGACTGCCAAAGCCAACTTGTTGCTTTGGGTGTCTGTGCACATCCCTTCTCATACCAGAATCAGTCCCTCCAAAACTCACCTAACTAACAAAACAGAAGAGAGGTAGTAGACAAAATAGCAAACTGGAATAAAAAAAATAAATTATCACTTCTATAAATCCTTGTGTGCAATACAGTTTCAGAGAATACTCGTGTCCTGTATTGCCAACATGACTTCATGTATTTTTGTTGGAAAAGATGTGACTTCTGGAATGTGAGTACACTATTAATCCAAACAATACTATGATGTGAGTCTGAAAAAGCCAACTTTCTAGAAGTTCAGTAAATGCATACAGTATTTGAAAATAAATATAATTATTGAATTAAAGAGCAAGCTTCTATCAGCAGGGATAAGTTCCAGCTGTGCAATTAATGCAAGCAGAGAGAAAAGCCAGTCTAGAAAACCCATGACCAGCTCCTTGGGAAAGATAAAATAGAAGATTACTTCTCTACAGCGTACTTTCTTCCATATATTTTCATTTCTATGTACCACTCTTACTGCCAGTCGAAAAAAAAAAAAAAATCACGCCTGAATATTTAGAAACAACTCAAATCAAAAAATTATCATTCTAATAAAATAACCTTCAGTTGTAAAACCAGGAATGCATCATTTGTTTCCTTTATGCTAATTTATTCAGTAATTAGAAGGATCAGCATTAGCTTGTCACTACTTTAATGCCTCTAAATGATTTAGAATCAAGGACTAGTTAGGTTTGGAAAGGACCTTAAGATCATCTAGTTCCAACCCCCCCTGCCATGGGCAGGGGCACCTCCCACTAAACCATGCCATCCAAGCACTTATTAATTTATTTTACCATGCACTGCTGCATTTCATGGAAGTATAACAAAACTATTTCACAGCAGTGTAGATCTTACTTAAGTATATCTGGGCAGTGGATGTTCCTTTCCATCTCCATTACTGATTTAATAAATATCAGTGTAATTGCTTTACAGTAATAACCATGGCTACCAGCGTGATTTGTCCCCAGTTTTGAGGCCTCCTGGCCAGCTTCTTTCTCTAGATAATAACGTCCCTAACACATCCTGCTCTTCACTTTCAACTCTGTTCCAGGAGTTCCCCATTCTGTTTCTGGCACCAGAAAGTAATGCCAATCAGTAGCCTTCCATTACATCACTAAAAAATTCTTTCACAGCTCGCAGTAGTTCCTTAGTTTCATGCCAAATACATTCACTGTCTGTAATGTTTCACCTATCCCATCTAACAGGAGAACTTAACTCCTTAGTCCATCGAATCACAGTGCAGAAAGAATGGAAAAGATACCTGCTTAACATATTTAGCAAAAGCAATTTCCGCATTCTCCACCAGTTAACAGGAAGCTTTCCGGGGAGAGACCTAGCTTTATTTTGCACAATAGATTAACTCAACCAGTATCTTCAAAACCCAAATGATTATAATAAAACCCCAAAGGAATAAAAAAAAAAAAAAAAAGGCTTTTCTATTGCTGTCCTGGGTTCAGCAGTAGCAGTCATTTTTCTACTTCTTAGTAGCTGGTGCAGTGCTGTGCTTTTGACTTTCAGCCTGGGAACAGCACTGATAACACCGATGGTTTTAGTAGCTGCTTAGCAATGTTCAGTCTGACCAAAGACTTTGTGAGTCTCATGCTCTGTCAGGGAGGAGTGGAAGCCAGGAGGAAGCAGAGACAGGACACCTGACCCAAACTGACCAAAGAGGTATTCCATACCACAGCACGTCATGCCCA
>JBCJKH010046129.1:31443-42375 GCA_039877255.1 Loriculus beryllinus | reverse complement strand
ACTTCACCGTTTTGGCTTATTGGTCTGAAGAGCTTAAAAGAGCTGCAGTAATACCCCAGCTGAGACATCAGAAAGCTGTAAATCTTCTCCCATGACTTAAAGATGACACTGTAATTATGCCTTCTAGAATAAAATCACCTTTTCCTTTTACCAGGCTGTCAATTTAGTTCCTTCTTCACAACCCCTCCTGCCATCCCCCTATTTTGCCAATCAGTTTTGGCTTTGGCCCCCTGCTTCTGTTTCCCTTTGTTTGTTCCTGTGTTACTGTGCTAGTGAATAACGATGCACTTCCCACTTTTTACATCTTATTTTCTGATTCCAGGTCCTGCTCAAGATCAAAGAAGCCAAAAAGCGGCCGCCTCCACCCTCACCCAGGAGACACCTGCGTCGAACCAGCACCCGCCGCTCTGGCTATGCCTTTGCCCATCAGCACGGCTTTGGAGCACTCATTATGTCTGGGAGAAACATGCGGCCAAAATCACCTTTTGCCACGACGGGAACGTTTTCACCAAATAGTGACAAACATAAGCACAAAGGATTGTAAAAAAAAAAAAACCAAACCAAACCAAACCAGAAAAAACAAAAGAAAAAAACCCCAAACAAAAAAAACCAACCAAAAAACCTAAAGAAACACAAAAACCAACAACATAAACCAAAGTGAAGGGCTGTCAGGAGGGGGGGGCTGTGCTCCCTGCAAAGCACGGAGGCAGTGATTGCCCAGAGCCCTGCCCTCCAGGATACCAAATCAAGAACGTGGGCCTTTTTCACCCAGGTTCAGCCTCTGACTCCAGCTTCTCCAAAGACATGTGCTGCTGCCAAGAGAATGCAGGCAGGATGCATTAGAGATGATGTAGGTATTCCAGAGGGCCTCCCTGGACCGACAGACAACATCCTGCAGGAGGCAACACTGCTCCCTGAGATCGTTCATAATGATTATTTTACATTTTTTTCCCTTTAACTACATACCTCAGAGCAAAGAGAAGTCCAGGCTGAGGAAAAGGCTGAATTGGCAATGTCCTTCTCATCTACGTGCCTTTGTTTCTATCATGAGTACACTCTGGGCTGTATTACTGGGGTGACAGTATTGACCCCAGGCGTGCCTTAGGTCCAGCCACACAACCCCCAAGTGATACGTGTAATTCTGTGGCCTTTTGACTGTATGCAGACACTTTGGAAGGCACGCATTGCAATGGCCTCCTTCCAAACTAACAGTTAATCCAGTTTCTCATGAGATGGCCAGCTCCCAAGCACCACCCTCTTCCCGCATCTGCAGTCGGAAAGTGCTTAGAGAAACCCTTAGTTGGTCAAGGGACAAGGACTTGACATTCATCAGCCTGTCCTGTTTTTATCTGCATTGCAAATCTGCACTTGGAAAAGGTCATCGTCCTTAGAACCCTCTCAGGTTCTGTAGCAGGTCACCAGCCATTTCATTTAGACGTCAGATAAAAGGGCAGAAGCATCTCAGGCTCCCATTAGGCAATAAAACCTGGCCCTGAGAAGCCCATGTTGTGGTTAGGGTTCATCTGATCTGCCAGCATTGGGTGTCTCCCCCACCATAGCAGACTGAAGCACATGCACGTCTGACTCGATGGAGGTCACACAAGCAGTATCAGAGGCAGAGATGCTATTTCATGGCTAGCACAGGGTGTCCTGCCCTTTACCCCTCCCTGTCCTCCACTGGTGCTGTGGCTCAGCATAAGGGATGAAGCATGACTTGATGACTCCTTCATCCTTCCCGATGAGCCGTGTGGTGGAGTGTCAGAGGATCTCAGTGAGGGCTCGGGAGCCCCTGCAGAGTTTCTGTGTGCTGGGTAGTATTTTATTTAGGAACAGTTCATCTGCCTGTCATGAGCTGCAGAGAGCTGGAGATGCTGTCAGTCCGACTGCCAGCAGAGGGACCAGGGATGCACAGGCACAACCAAAGGCAGAGGGACTGGGCTTTGCTGGCTGGTTTTTTTTATACTACATCCATCATCAGTGGGGTTACTGGGTGGAAGGACAGCGTGTCAGTGCGAGAGCTTGTCCTGCCAGCACTGCTGAGCTGTCTAAATGGAGCTTTTATGTGCAGAGGACTAAGCAGGGTTAGCTGGTGGTTTATTTTTTTTGTCTCTTTTATGCAGATTTAGATTCCTTCCTTGTTCTGAATTGGCGGGGTTTTTTTGCACAGTAACCATCTGGTATTTATTGAGAGTTCTCTGCCTTGAGTCTCTGAACTATCAGTGAAGGCAGTATGTGATGGCAACAGGCCAGCTGCGTCCCCATCTCATCCAGTCTGCATATAACACCTTGTGGCCTGTGGTCCCAGTTTCAGCAGTTTCTATGTAAAGATTGTTTAAGCTCCATAAGCTTTAAGTTTCTATGTAAAGATTGTTTAACTTGGCCCAGAAAAATACCCAAGTCTATTGCACCTGCTGCTTTTGGGGAGGCTCAGTGCAAACTGTGGCATTGGATTTCAGCAGTCACTGCAAAACTAGAGCTGGGACTGGATCCAGGCTTCAGTGGCCAGGAGCTGCTTGATAAGGAAGGAGCAGATGCTAATCTGGCCATCTCCCCTGCAAGCAGATACCTAAGTAAAGTGAGAGCCTGCAGCCCCGCTGGTGGTTGTCACCTCCCTCTGATTTACCATTCACTTCACAGAGACAATCATGGCTTTCTGATGAGGATTATGTCTCCTGCAGCCAGCCACCCTGGGGCTAGAGGCAAAAGGGGAATCTATGCAGGCAGCAGACATCCCCACGATACCCAGACTGCTCTGGGTGAACTGAGAGTTCTACCAAAGATGTTCCTAGCATGTAGTGCAGAGCAATGTTACACAGGGCACCAGAAGCAGATATTTTACTGGCAGGGCAAGACAACTCTGAGACTGTGTCACTCTTCTCATACAGTTTATGTGCAAGGCACTCACCTTCTGGCTGAAGGGGATTTGTAAATACTGCCTAGGACATGCTGGGGATAATAGAGCTGTTGGTGAGCTTGCTCCACATACAAATATTTCAGTGGTTTGACAAGATCAGCATTTGAAACACATCACCTGGCAGTGATGTCTGTCCTACATCACTCCTGATTTTGTAAAATGATTTCTTTTTAAAGAATAAAAAGATAATATTAGGATGACCAAGTCCTTGCCACTCTGTTATTTGGTCAAAGGAATGAATCAGCCTGAGGGGGGGAGGCTTATCCACATTCTTAGATGGCAGCTCTATGGTCGGAAAGCTGCCTTGAGGGAGGGTGTCAGTATTTCTTATGTGCGCAGTGCTCTGTCAGTCCCATGGATGGTATCAGACCTCATGTTGTGGAATGTATGAAGATGATACTTTAGCCTTTTATGAAGTTTTCATATTTGATCTATCAAAATCTAATCCCTGAAATGTGTTTCTGGGGTGTTTTCCCCTCCCTTTTTCTCATAATTCCACAATATAAAGGTTCATGATTTGAATGCTGCGTTCTCTTTAGACAGCACCTAAATACACACCAGTGCACTGGGCAGAAATTTTAAGACCAAGAATGATAGTGCTTTGATCATAACCAGTGACGAAACGGTTACTTTTCTTACAGTGGAGCAGAGGAAGGATTAGAACATCTTCTCCCTCCTCTGAATCCAGTAAGATGACACAAAGACAACTCTCCCACTAATAGTGTGGGACATCAGGTTCGTCGGGGCAGAGTCATGTCAAGGTGCTTCTGGGAAGAGACCCCTCAAAGGTGTTTTATTGGCTGCCCAGTGTCTCTCAGGTCATAGGTGTGCATCCACAGTACTCTTCTCCACTGATCTCTAGTCTGGAAGTTGTTACTCGTGAACAGCAATTACAGAACGGGAGGGCAAAGGAGCACTGTGTGTTTACCCAAGGTTCTCCAGATGTAGTGACCCTCAACAAATCTGTTCTAAGAATGAAGCCATCTGAGTAATGACCCATGCTAATTACCAGCTGGAACAAAAACAGAAGCATAAGGCAGCTCTTGGATACCTGTGGGCAGAGGTGCTGTGTCCTGTAACTGTCAGACCACTGATAAAACTACATCCCAAACCTAGAGGTTCCAGCTGGAAAACCTCCTGTTCTGATGGTTGATTATTTTTCTCCCCATCTAATTTTCAACCTGAATGTGTTCACAGGGCATTTGTTCTCTTGCTGTCATGCCAGCATTATCCTTTTGCTTCAGCAGTTTTGTTTGTCACCTGTGATATATTTAGAGAGCAATTCTATCCGCTCTCCGCCCACATTTGGCCAGGCCAAACAAGCCAGGCTCTTAAGTTTCTCCTTGTTTGATAGGTTTTCTGTTTCCCCGAGGCCCTTTCTGCACCTGTTCATTTGAGTTTATCATTTATAAATGCGGGTGACCAGAGGCTTTTTTTGTATGCTGCTCCTGTCATCAATGCCTATACAATAGCATTGGTATTTCACTGCCTTGGCTCCACAGCATTTGTTTTTCTTATGGTCTTATCATCTCTGTGATCCCTAAAGCAACTGGATCGGTTATTTTTCCTAACTTTACTGTGAATATGCACAATCGTTAGCTAAATTGGGTTAGCTAAATGAACACCTCTCCTCTCTCACTGTCTCATGCTTGGTAACATGGGGAGGAGCTGAAGTAATCATAAAATAAGTCTGTGCATGTTGATGCTTTAAACTGGTGCCTTGTCCCCAGGGGCAAGCTTTTTCCATGAGAGCTGGAAAGCACTTTTTACTGCATCTGCTTATGTGCTGGACAATGTAAGTATGCCAGAAGGAGGGAACTGATGTTCCTCTTAGCACCAGTGAATTCCCAGCCTCAGCTCCAGCGAGCAGGACAGAGTTGATGCAGGGGTGGATGTGATGCAGGGCTCAGAAGAAGGGCACAGAGCCCCACAGCCTGGGTTTGACCTGCGGGTGCTTGTGGCTGTATCTGCAGCTCGGCTGCTCTTCAGTTTTTCCAGACCTAGTCTTCTGCTGCCCTACTTTCATGATTCACTCAGAAGTAGGGAATGTTTTCCTCTGCCTGGTGCTGCGGAGGAGCAACCTCTCTCCCTCTGCTCCCAGCTTGAAGGGAAGTGGTTTTCATATCCCCGTCTCCTTCCCAGCCTGCCTCTCCGGCTGCGTGGATCTGGCTGTACTGAGCTGTCAGCTCCCTGCCTTTCCACACATCGCTGAACCCTCTGCCAGGCTTTCCAGCTATAAATGGATCTGGCCTTTTCCAGCTCCACCACCCCTCTGACACCAAGAGATGTTGCAGGAAACCAAAGCTGGGCCTGGCTTCCTCTGAATTAGGAAAACAGACAATCCAACCACTGGCTTTTTCTAGGTTCTCTGGAAGCATCGTGCCTAGCTTTGGGGAGCTGTCTGTGCCCCGGAGAGGGCTGTGCTGCTGAACTGATTGTTTACACTGAGTGCAAAGCTGGGGCAGACATACAGGAGCTATCTCCAGCCCCATGTGCATCACCCTACAAACAAAGCACCATCTGATCTGAGCACTGCGTCTCAAGGGAAGTCCAATGTTTTTGTTACTGACTGCATCCTGCTTCCACATCCGTATTAGGCACTAATAACAGAAGCCTAGCTTTTGTACAGGGTGAACAACACCCTTTTGCCTCCTTTTGGGATTGATGGCCAAGATCATGGGACCTTTTAAGCCTTATTGCATTCTCTCTCCTCTGGGATGCAGGGAGGATCAGTATCTTCTCATTCAGCAGGTAGCTGGGCCCTGAGGTATGCAGACCAAGGTGACTCAGGGAGTCAGTGGCTGCCCTGAATTTTAAACTGAAGTCTTTTGTGTCATCTGGAGTAGAGTGCTCTCCTCCATCAGCCCTGCAGGCATCCAGGCCGTTCATTCCATGTACAGTACAGGTCTGTATTTAGAAAACTAATTTGTACTCTCATGTTGAAAAATTGTAGTCTGGAAGTCTCCTGGTTCACGTGTTCCACAGAAGCTGCTGGGGCAGGATCCAGTCTGGTGACCTTTTGCTTGCAGCAGTGGGTTTGCACCCTTTGGGTTTAGACAGCAACACCTGAAGCAGCTGCTTCAGAGGCTTCCTCACCTCCTGGCAATCCTCCCTCTAAATCCTTTAGGCTGTGGATAAGGGAATGTAGAATATTCAAAAAGTGCAAGCGTGGCTTATGGCTGCCCAGTATTCTGCTGCTTGCAGTTCTGCTTCTGGTTCAGTTTTTGCTGTGGCAGCAGATGCTGTATGACACTTTTTTCTGTGCAGGATGCCTGGTATCCTCAGTTTTCTTTACTCAGCGGTTTGGTTGTGTTGCCATTTGGATGGGTTGGTGAAGTTGTTACCTGGGCAGTGTTCAATGGACAATGCACAGGAATAAATGTGTTCTCTTTTTAGATGAGCTGAAGAATAACCCTGGTATAACCTGGGTTATTTCCAAGTTTTTATTTATATTTATTTAAAATTATTATGTTTATAAAAATAATTCTATAATTTATACAAATTTATATTTATTTATATTTATTATAAATACCAGGTATTTATATTACCTGGTAGCAGGTAATAACCCTGACTAGGCTATTACATAGGGGTTATGGTTCACTGAAACCTCCAATCTGCCGTTCTTCTGGGATTGCAGGCAATATTTTGCATGAAACAGATGAAGGATAATGAATTGCCTCCTTCACCCTTCCCCATGCCACCGAGGTGCTGTGTGGCAGGGCTACATTGAGCTCTGGGAATAAATGAAATGAAGATATTGTGTGCAGCTGTAGCTGCCTGATGCTCTTTCCTGTGGTAAGCTCTGCTGAAACTGAGCCAGGCAACAGATCCTGCTGGTTTGCCAGCTCAACTTGGAGTGCTTCAGGATAAACTTGGCTGGGAGGAGTTCTTCTGCTTCTTTATCTCTCCCAGATGTTCAGGGAAGCTCGTTACCCCAATTCTGCTTGGCCTTATGCAATCCACCTTCCGCTGAACACTTAATTCCCAGTTAGTTCTTCACCAAAGCCATGGACACGTAGGAGGATGTTTTCTGAGGTTTGCTAGTTATAGGCCTCTGTCCCTCTCATTCTGGAACTTGAAGCCTGGTTGGGGTTTTGCTCTTACACCTGCTGCTCATATGAAGCCCATAGTTTATCTACCTCCTCTTCCTGTTCTTGCGTGTACTTGCCTGGATTGGGAATGTTGGTTTCCACAATTCACATCAGTTGTGCCTGGGATGGTTATTTGCTGAGCATCCTTGTAGCCCTTAAGCCTTGCCTTGGACTCTGCACTTCTGACTGAGTCCTCGGTGGAGCTGTGCATGGTACTATGTTTCTATCACCTGGCACTCACAGGTTCTTTCAGGGATCAGGCAGAATCACTGCAGCACTAAATCATAGTTACAATTAAAGCTTTATTTTCATAACAGGCTCCTGGCACCCAGGAATCTTGCAGCAGGGAGGGAGGGGAAGAAGAAACCTGTTTGGTTTGTCTAATTGATGCACAGGACCTTCAGGACCTGAGAATGAGGAGAAGGGAAAAAACACACGACCCGCTAGGTCACAGAGAATGGCTGCTTCCCCCACAGAATGGTGTTAGTTGTGGCTGGGGCTCAGAAGCAGGAGAACTGGTCCCAGCATCTTCCTTAGGACTGCTTCTGTCTGAACAGTCTCCCCACGGACAGCTCTAGGTCTGCTGTTCTGCTGACACCGGTATTTTCTGGCACAACCTCTAAAGACTGCTGTTGGAGGATGCTGTCTTAGGGTGCTTTAACCTCTCTGCTAGTTCAGGTGCTTTGTAGAACACTATGCATTGCAGTGGTGGTTTCTCTTGAGTGACTTGTCCACGTCATTCATGAGAGCTTCTTGTTGGCTGATTTCACAATGGGTGGTTCAAACTGCACCAGGATGCTCCACAAATGCCAGGGCAAGACACTGGTTCAGACAGTGGGGTGTGAGTACAAATTGGTGTGCTGCTAACCTCATCCCAGCAATGGGGTGTGGAGCGTGGCCATCCTACTGCTGTAATGCTTGTGCTACCACGTACACAGCATTGAGGCTGTGCCTGGCAAAGCCCGTGGAGTATCTGGTACAGGTACCTACCTTTGCATGGCCCTGTGTCAGCACGAGTTCAAGTGCAGACCACAAGTGTCACAACTCAACAGCTGCTTGCGTTAGGCCATTGTAGGATATCTCACTAGATGGAGCATTCCTGGTCGTTGCACTTAGAGCACTCCTTGCCAAATGTCATGCTTTGCAATCCAGCAAAACTCTGATAGCTGCAGTGACCTCTGTGCAATACATTAAGCTATGGTTTGGAATGAGGACTATAATATTCTGATAATTCTAAGTCAACACAGTCAGTTTAAAAACTACCTGAAGAATTACAGGAGTAACTTGCAAAGCTATTATCATGATAAAACAGAAAACGGGAATCCTTGCTGGTAAATGCCACATATAATGACCATTTGTGAACAGTTTCTCACTGCCCACAACAAGCCCTTTGGAGTCATTATGGATCATTATCAGAGCACATCAGCTCAGTATTCAGCTGTAGCCAAAAAGGCAGACCTCATACTTGGAAATAAAGAATAAACCAGAAAATGCTGGAATATATTCTTGTAATCTTAGGTATACAGTCATGTTGTGACTGCATCTTGAGTACCACCCGAAGTCTGGTCATCCTTTCTCAAAAAAAAATGACATTGGCTTGGACATGCTACAGAAAAAGGGAATGAGGATGAGTAGGGGACTGGGATAGCTTCTGCAGGAAGAGAGATTAAACAAGAAGTATATGGTAGTGGGAAAGTGTAAAGGCCTATAAAATAGTGTGCAGTGTGGAGAAGTTGAGTAAGGACTGACCTTGCTCAACTTTGCTATTTCTCAAAGCACAGAGGAAGCACATCCAACAAAATCATGTATCAGGCAAGAGGTTAAGGAAGTCCTTTTTCAACACAGTTGATTTGCAGAACATGTTGCTACGAGATGGCATGAAGGCTGAAAATACACACAGATTCCAGGAGGAACCAGACACCTCAATGGCAGGGGTGCATTTCAGAGGTTGCTAAACATGGTGCTCAGTATGCAGCCTCCAGCTCTAGATGCTCCTTGGCTGCTGATTGTTGCAGGCTAGAAGAGTATGGCCTTAGGAGAGATCAGTCCATGCTCTGTGATATGAATCTGCTGGTGCCAAAATGTCTAGTATAGAGCACTAGATGAGAAGACTTCTTGGTGTGGCCCAGTATGGTGGTTCTTGTTACCAGAATGTACTCAAACAGTGGGGTAAAACAGCAGGGTAAGAATGAACTGATTTGGTTTTGAGCACTTCTGGTCTAATGTTTCTCCTGTGGGAGTTATATACAGATCACAGATTTTCTTATATATTTTATCAGCAAATTTGGAAGCACTTGAATGAGAAAGGAACTGGTGCAGCATAGCCCAGGCTCACTGTGCTGTACACGGTTGTGGTTGTTGCAGAGTATGCCAGCTCAATGACTGCTGCCCAGCAAGCCAGGTGAGATGCCTGGTGTTAGATGTCTGGTCCACTATTTGCTTCCCCTTGGCTTCTAATTAAGATTTAGTTTATATCTTGATGGAACAAAATCTGCATTCTCAGACCCTCTTCTTCATATAATTGTGGCTATTACTGTTATCCATCCAAATTTCTTGTCCTACGGAGAGGGGAAAGAACAGGATGTTGCGAATTCTGTTATGAATTCCGCTATCCTTTCCAAGTTCTATGTTGCAATTTCCTTCACAGGCTAAATAGCAAAATGTCTCCAGTCTCCCTCCACTGAGAACTGGGAAAGGCACTGCCCTGAAAAGTCTATTTGCTGGAAATGAAGTGCCTTAGATTCTCGTTCTAGGAGCAATAGTAGGACTGTTATTTGCCACTCACCCTGTTGAAAACTTATCAAACCAATGTTCTTTTTCTGTGGAAGCTGACTGGACAATGATGGCTTTATGATTTTTGTCTGCCATTCAGCTTGCAGCAGGGGAGTTTTAACTGCTTAAGCGTGAGCATGGTAACACAGTGAGATTTTGGGAACACTGGATTTGAATCCAGTCGATTTGAATCGTTCTACCTCCGCCTCTTTCCTTGAGCCCAAGTCTTTACACTCACAAGCTCTAATGTTTGTGCCTCTTTCAATAGGATGACTAAAGAGTTTAAAACCCCTGTTGTGCTGCCCAGTTCCCTGCAGAGAGAAAAGAAGTCTCCTGGCAGCCTTAAGCTGTTTTTAAACGAGACAAATGCTGGGGTGCCTGTCTGCCAGAGCCCCCAGCCTGCACACTGAGTCCCTTTTTAGCACGCTTCTCCACGCAGCTATATCTGGCTCCAGTTCTTTGCTCTGAGAACGTGACCTCATCGTTGTTTTGGTATTTCCAGTGATTCAGCCCTGTCCGGGGCAGGGAGGAGTCATTCCTGGTGCAGGCTGATGGGTGTTTGCGCGTAGCTGGAATTCCAGAGCAGTGCAACCCAAGCCCTTCCGCTGCCTTGACAGCTCGGCTGAGGCTGGTGCATTGCATTCCTGCCTGGCAGATGGCCTGGATGCAGCTGGTAGAGGGACCGAAGCTCCTGCTGTTGCGGGTAATGTGGGTCTCTGCCTTTGCAGCATACCTGCCGTGGTGAGGGTGAAGAAACCTGCAGGCAGTAGTTGTATGCCTGGGGAAGCCACAAGGAGTCTCTGCTTTGTGAGTGGAAAAGGAACCTCGCAGAATGCTCGGTACTGTTCACAGGCTGACAGCATCCACTAATGAAGTTAACTTTATAACATCCGCAGCAGCTTGGTAAGTGTCATGATCCTCATTTCACAGCGAGGGAAACTGGGAAGCTGAGGCAGCGAAAAGGGATGGGGTCTGCCGGAGATTTTATGCAGCTGAGCTGGAAAAGAAAACTCCCATGAAGGGCTGCTGACTGTGCCCATTCTCTCCTGTGATGTCTGGATTCTTCCAGCAAATGATGAGCATGGGCAGTGGGTCAGACTGAGGTGGAACAGCACTTGTAGGAAAGAGCAGCTCCCAAAGTGAGATGAGCCCAGG
>JBCJKH010046128.1:0-21621 GCA_039877255.1 Loriculus beryllinus | reverse complement strand
CCCCAGTGCAGCTCTCTTGTGCTTCCTCTTCTGTCCACCTCAGTGCTGGGGGCATCCAGCAGTACTTCAGGCTCTTCACTTGATATATTGAATAGTCTTCATCCGGTGGATGAGAACAGCTTGCAAAGATTGGGTTGTTGTCCTCCTCTCACAGATGGGCCAGCTGAGGCAGGATGAGCTGGCTTGGAGGCAGGAGGTGGCCCTGCACTGTCCCTGTGCTTCCCCACAAGCTGGGTTTCCTGGAACACGCTGGCTCCCACGTGTTGGAAACGTGGGTCAGGATCTGAGCTGGAATTTAACCAGCAGAGCTGTGTAGCTGGCCTGTCCCTTGCCCTTTGCTGCCTATGTGCTGTTACCTAGATGATTGAAAACCTCTAGGTGAGGTCTGGAACAAGTTTTGTTGAGTTCCTGACAAAGCAAACAGGCACCAAGCTTGTAAATCAACAGTGATGTAAATAAAAACATGAGGAGGGGATTGCTGGATAGGGTAATCGGATGCTTCCTGGGTGAGCTCTCATCTATGAGACCTTCTCACACCTCTGCTTCTTCCCTCATACCCTCTTGCTCTTCCACCTCCCACTGCTTTATTGTAAGGTCCAAAGATCTAATAGCTGTGTCAGATATGGCACAGGAAAGAAACAAATTGCCTTGTTAGGAGTTCATATTGTTAAGCTTCAGTATGTGAACAGTGAGCCAGGTTTTATAAAGTACAGAAGACTTGCTTGGAAGTCCTCAGATATAAAACATGTTCTGCTTTCAAAGCCTCTTATGTTTTTGCTTCCTCTCTCCTCGCCAGTGTTTTCTTTGCAATCCAGAGGGCTCGTGTTTGGTACAAAGCCCAAATTCTGTAGGATCCACTTGATCCAGAATTTGGGGTGAGGAGAGCTCCATGTATTGAAAGGCTCGTGCAGCAAGAGCTGGAGCTGCAGACTGCTGCCAGCTGGGCTGGGGGTGTAGGAGTGGGCATGGAGGCCTCAGGATGAGTGCCAGGGGAAGGCTTGCTTGGTGACAGCATCCAGAATTGGCCTCACACATGGTCCTGCTGGAGGAGGAAGCCCTCCAAACTGGAGAAGGCACCTTCAGAGCAGCTGCCACCCCGTCATCACAGCAGCATGAATTGATCAAGCACTGCACCTGCAGCTTCTCCTGGTTCCAGTGCTGAGTGGGAAGGCTTAAAACCTTTGGACCTGTAAGCACTGCAAATGGTAACCCAGCTAGCTTTCAACTGGTTATCTTGGGTACCAGATGCAGCCTAATGAGAGCTGGGTGAGCACTTGCCACCCTACTTAGGAGCATGGGCTGAGGTCTCCTCAGTACACAGAGCCCCTACAGCAGGAGGGTGACCATTGCTGTACTCAGCACTGGTACTGAGTCCGGATCAGGCTGGTACATAGCCCATGCTGCTGAGCTTGATGGTAAAGAGCAGCACACAGTGATTACTGCCAGATAGTGTGTATTGGATTCCAGGACTGCTGCAAACAGTGTTTTTCCAACTTAACAAAAGGAAGAAGAGTATCTTGTGAAATGTCCTGCCACAGCAGCACTTACTTTCGTATGCTGAAAGTGATGTGGCATTTATTTAGACAGTATCCCTGTAATTATAGCTCACAAATGAGAGAAGCTGAAAATGACCGTGGATTTGCATGTGGAAACGTGCTCCGTGGCCAGGAAAGAATTGAGTGTCTGATTAATGAGCTGGTTGGGGTGAATAGGTTTCATCTGGTGTCAGGCTGAGGAAGCCATTGGAGGAGGAGTAAGCTTGCAGATGAATGGAGTTTGTCTGTTTTCTTCCTTAATTTTTGAAAGTCATTAATCTGCAGTGAATTCCCACTAGAGCTTGACTCATCCGCCTTGAAACTGGGGAGGAACTGCTTTAAAGCAGTAAGAAGTGTGATAAATAGAATGATTTTATTTGCTGTAATTGTTAAACTGTGTGTCAAAGCAAAACCCGAAGCTCCTCTCTTCTCTATATGTACTATATTATTTCTGTATAGCATCTGGTGCAGCAGAGCTTTGAGAGTATCATTTGTAATAACTGTACTGGTTTGTGTTGGGTCTTACAACCACTTTTTTCTGTTTGTTTTAGGTGAAGCAGATCATGGAAGAAGCTGTCACCCGGAAATTTGTACATGAAGACAGCAGTCACATCATCGCCTTATGTGGTAAATGACACACACAAGAGCTAACACAACATAATCTTACTTCTCTTCTAGAAATGTGTTTGCTGTCAGAGGTAAATGCAGGGATTTAGATACTAGAAATCCTGGAGTTCAGGCCCGTGTCACCTTTTGTTTTCCTTTGACACTTTTGTAAGTATTTACAAACAAGAAACTCTTATCAAAATGTCATTATCCAAAACATTTGACACAGCAAGATAGTGCTGAGAATTCAAGCTAGGTACTATAATAGTAAATAAGTGTGTTGGCCTGTGAGTCCTTGGCTGCTTTCTCTTCATGCTTTGCATTGAAGCCTTAACTGGGAGTGATGCTGAGAGTGGCTGAAGGACAGCCATCATTAAACATGTCTGGATTTCACAGAGCAGAGATTTGTAGCCAAGCATATCCAGTTTTGTGTTTATGACAGTGAAGAGGTTAAGAAGAGTGGAAGTTAGACTTGGCTTTGGAGATAAGTGAGCTGTTCAGGCAGAGCAGCATTGACACGTGTTACTGAGCATAGTTGCCTTTTCCTGTTACAACGCTAAAATTCCAGCTTGCCCTGCTGTGTGGCTGTTATGCATGTAAGGCTAATCTTTCGCTAGCCTGTTTGCTGTTTCCAAGTCATCCTTTGCTTACAGCTTAGGAGAATTTGTTCATCCCTACATATTCAGGAATGTAAGATTTGGCCATGTTTTCTGGTTAACATTTTATTGCTATTGATCCAGGCTGTAGCTGTTTCCTCCATTTAGCTTGTGGTTATGTTAAACATTCCCATCTTAGCTACAGAGGGGAAAAAGTAACCGAGGCAAATGGTCCGGAGCTGAGAGCAGGGGAGGGAAGCCTGAGCCCATGCCCTGTTGCAGGCTGCCTGCTTGCTCTGGAGAGCTCCTGGTGGGGTGTGTGTGTGTTCTTCATGCTGAAGTTGCATTCTGTAGGATGTGCTGCAGTTTTGATGTAAGGCTGGTGAGGCGGCAGCTATTTCTGTTAGAGTCTGCTCGGCCAAAATTAGGAATACTCTAAAATCTCAATGTTTCTCTCTGCCTTTCACTGTGATTCCAGTTGGGTTTGTGTTCTGAATTGTGTAGGGTCTAAAGAGCTAATAACTCTCCATGGGTGGCCTCATTACTGCTCAGCAATCCTACCTGTCCTAAGGAAGGTTTCCAGCCTGCAGCTGCTTTGAATGTAAGACTTCATTAACGCCGGACCAGAAGCAGGTGACGCTGAATGTTCTGCTATCGCTTCAGCTGAGTGAATGGAGAAACCGTTCCCATCAGATGTGTCTAATGGCTCCTGGCTGGGGCTCTCCTCCCTGTGCAGTTCTCTTCCTTCCCCCACTCCGGTTTCATGTGCCTCTTCAAGAGGTTTTTCCCTTCCCTTTAAAATTAGATTGGCTCAGTGCATGAGTCATTTTCAGTGAATCTTAGTTATAAATATAGAATTCTTGTGAATCATTTTACTCTCCTGCAAGGCAGAGTTTAGCAAGAGACTCTTCAATACATGGTAATTGATTTTTAGGGCCTGTCTGCAGCAGTAACTGAAAATTCCCTGGCCCTCCTAGGTCCTGAATGGCTGAAGGTGCCAGTAGAATAGCAAGTGCCATTTTTCCCACACCCTTTCTCAGTGATGCTTTGTTACCGTACACGGGGTAAGCATGCGAAGCTCCAAAGCTGAGATGATAGGGCATCTCTGAGCAGAGCTTAGGTGCATCATTTGTAAAGCAGAAGGAAGTTTTCCATGTAAGATCATTGGAGGGCTTTGGGACTGAATGGGTTTTCTCAGAGTCTCTCTGTTCCTTGAAATGTGTCTTCATGGTCCTGGATTCCATCCATAGGATGCAGTTGGACAGCTCATGTTGTGTAGAGTTCATTTGTGAATCTAGAGGAGCTTATATGAGATTTGACTCTATGGAGATAAGTTGGCATCCAGAGGTTAAGGGCCCCTTTCATGCCCCTTTGAGACCACAGAAAATGTATGTTAAGGTAGAAGACATGGTATCAGCACTGTCTGTCTCTCACGCTGAGCACTGGGCATTGAAGCAGTGAGCTCACCTTTGCAAGCTCCTGAAGGAAATACCATTCTCCAGACCCAGGGCAGCTCTGTGCCACCCTTGCTGGCTTCAGGTGGAATAATGCCTCTCTGCAGGTGAGTTCTACTTAGTAGGAGAGATCTGTTGTAACCACAGTGACTCTGCTTACAGCCTGTGGTCTTTACCTGCTTGATCTGAGAGAAGGAAAACAGTGCTGACATTTTCATCCTTGTGGGAAAGCAATGATGTTTTTGTATTTGTTCTCAACCCAGTTAATAACCCAGTTACATCCCAGTTGCTCTTTCATCCTGTCTGATTTGTGAAAGCTCTCGTTCTGTGATTCAGAGCTGTAGCAGTTCAGTTTGGACTGTGCAGTGTGGCTCATGTGTGTCATGTTGGGACAGAAAGTCCAAATTCCTTTGGGTTCCAGGTTGCTGGTGAGTGGATTTCACCAGTTCTGTGTTGTCAGTCAGAGCACAATGAAATGACGCAGCTCTGTGGCTGCTGGAGCATCTTTGTGGACAGGCTTTTCTGGATGTGGATGCTTCAGCCAGGTTATGTGGTGCCGTTCCCTTAGTAACAGTAGCTGACATCCATGACGCATGGGCCGCGCTGTGCTGTTGTGCTCCGTGCTGTCTCTGCGGGGCAGGGAGAACGCTGTCACTCCTGCATCTCTCCCTGCCTCAGTGTAATGTCATTATCTTTGTGTTCTACATCTGTTCCAAAGCAGTGTTTTATCTGGACCAGACTTGCAGACCAGAAACGTTTTCCCCCTTTCTAAACCAAAGCAGAAAATTTGCTGGTTTTGAATGTGAAGTTCCTGCTCTATCTTGATAGAATTGTTGGGAATACTCACTGCAGGACCTGCAGATCCATGTGCTGGTCCAGTACAGATTGGATGTGCAGAGAAAGAGGAAGAGACCCTCTCCAGTGAGAGGAGGCTTGAGAGCTTGGCTTGCTTAGCCCTGGGAGACGAGCCAGTCCCCTTCACTGAGCTGCATTAACCTAAAGTTCTGTGGTTTCCATTCCTATTGTGCATATTGCTTTTATTCTCTTATTAGCTGATGAAAGTTACTGTCTTTTCTGAGTAATGCTGTATTTAAATATCACATAGCTGAAAGAAAAGCAAAATCAATGTCATGATCTGTCCAGTAATGCACTAGGAATGGTAATAAGATTTGGCTGCAGAGCTGGATCTCAGTGTTAAAGGAGGGCGTTTTTGCCTCCTCTGTGACTGTTTAGTCATGCATGCAGCCCTTGAAACAAGAGAAGGATGTGACCACTGCAGCTTGTGATGTAAGGGGTCCACGTAGGAAGCAGTCCTTAGAGCAGTGTTCTTTGTGTAACTAAGACGCAGGAGAGAGATTGCCTAAGGCCTTTCGGCTGACATCTGCCATCCCAGAGTGAGCAGACTCTCGTTTGAACACGAGCTCGATGCTGACTTGCCCAACGATGAGTCCAGTCTTCTCTGGAAGCACTTACTCCTAATGTGGAGACCCCATATCCATCCATTGCAGTTTCCTTTCACACAGCCTTTGAGCACCTGGGCTTGGATAACAGAAGGTGTTCCTTTCTTGGAGGATAATTAGAAGGGTATGTTAGCTGGAATAGCTCTGTATGGGTCAGTATCTGTTGAAGCAAAGGACTGGCAAATTCTGAGAACAGAATGGTTCTGGGTCCTGTTAACGTTTTAGAACCCTGTATAACCTGATTGCAGTTAATGTGCAAAACCACCAAGAATGGACTTTCTTTAAGAATGGGCCAAACAATTTAAGTTACTTCCCACCTCTAATTCGGTGTCATCACACCTGAAAGCAAATGAGGGCTCCATTCATTTTGGAGGTCATAGACAACAGGAAAGCAATGATGTGACTGGATTTTCTGGAGCCACACACTTATTCTGAGATCAGAAAAGATCCTGTGTCAGAGTCTGTAAATCAGGAATGCAATCAAACAGCTTCAGCTGAAATCATGGATGTCTCTGTCAAAGCTGGCAGTGGAAAACCAGGAAATGTTGACAGTGTGGGCAGGAGTGCCCGGTGGTGCTGGTTAGGAATCGAAGCTGCTAACATACATAAGGGTTAACCACAAAGATGTGGTTAGTTGTGAGACTGTTTCTTCATTGGTTTTATGATGACTTGTTATCCCATTTTGCACCAAGCTAATTGCGTTTGAAAGAGCAGATCTAATTAGGAACCAGTGGCTGCATGATGCTGGAGCTTGGGTTCTGTTTTCTCTCGTTCAGGACTTGAAATCCAAGCAATTATCAGAGTCACCAAACGTCACGATTGCCAGCCCCAAGCAATGAAAAACTATGAGTCAGAAACCTTTTTCTTCGTGGCCCTAAATGACAAGGCTGGATTAAAGTTCATGACAGGAAAAGAAAATTAACAGAAGAATATAAATGTATTCCTTAAACACATTTCCTATCCAGAGGTTCATGTCCATTGGCATGCTTTGAGATGATGGAGCTTTCAGAAGAGTATCAAATACCCACAGACTTGCACTAAAATCATGGAAGGCAGCAATTTGGGAACCTTTGTTTTTAAGGAGAAATAAGGTCCTGATAGCAGCCCTTTCTCTGCTTCCTATTTAAAGTGTGGCAGTAAAGTGTTCAGAGAGGAAAGGAACAGGAGATCGATTTGGAGCTATTTTGGACCTCAGTTCTGGAGTGTCCACACAACAAACCGTTCTCACCAATTTCAGTTGAGTTACAGCCCTCCAGTCCTCTGCAAATCAGCCCCATTAGGAAGAGGAGCCATTTGCTGTGGGATTTTTTAGGTGATTCCCTTGAGGCTTCTAAATAGCACAATTCTCCTGGGTTTGACAAGAAAATAAGAATTCACTTTGCTCTATTTCTTTTCTCCTTAGTTCATAAAAGCGTAACTTATGTAGAAAAGGATGTAAATAACCCCTGCCCAACCAAACAATTTATTATTTGGACTCCTTTGGCTTTCTACCCTTGGCACTGATATGTTAAAAAACGCACTTAATCTGCTGTGGAAATGCAGGTCTCAGAATAGGCGCGAGTCTCCCTTTTACTGCATCTGTTTGGAAAACAAATGGAACAGTTTCAGCAATGAATAATGCTGATAAAATAGTTTACAGAGATTCTGCCTCACTTCATAAACACATTAGCCCGAAGAGAGCACCAGAGATGAGCATCACTGAGGGGGAGGCAAATATTTCTTCACAGAAATTGAAAAGGTTTTTGATTGTGCTCCAAAGAGGAGCTTTAAAGTAATGAGTGGTGTGCTGTAGCGGAGAGGGAAAAGCAGAGGGTGACTATTAGCTCTGATGTGAAATGAGACAGGTTTTGAACCACACGTGTTTCTGTTTGAGAAGAGAAATATTCTCTCTCTTCCCTCTTAGAGGGCTCAGCTGAATGTTTTGCTTTAGTCCTGGGCCATTGAATTGGATCATATTCAGTTATTTAGAAACATTAGGAATTGTGATTTACCCTTAATAACGTTTAATGGAAACACTTCTGTTTTCTGAGGGTTACTGAGATCCTTGAAGCTTAATGGTGAAGATGTAAAGAGGAGCAGTCACTAACTCCTAGCCGGAGCTGTCTTCAAAGCTGGGATTGCCCATTTAGATATTTACCACCCAGGGGTTTATTCAAGATAGGAGTCTGTGCAGCAGAGCAAAGCACAGGCAGCTTGAGTCCAGGTGAACTTAACCATTAAACCACACAGTGTTGGTTGAGGTTCCAGTAACTGCTGGTTTTGCCTTGCATCCATGGGAAAGGTGCTTTCTCCTGAAAGGGACTCAAACCATCCAGTTTATAAGTAGAGTTTTCAAATTAAATCATTATTTTATGGTGTGTTTTCAACATTTCTGTAACAGTGAATCTCCTCTCACATGTAATCTCCAAAAGGTTTTTTTTCTGGTAGTCATCAAGTGCAATTTTACTGATAGACTCTTTAAAGGCAGAGACTTACCTCTCCCTGCAGAGTTACACAGGGCCTAGTTCTGTGCAGGCCTAAGCACACACAATGTCTCTTATATGCTGTTGTAAAATAGAAATACTTGGTGTTCTCCTAGCACCTATCACCTTGCTATTTTCTTTGTGTGGATTCCAAGTGATTTGCTACATCAGTGCTTTAACAAACACTAATAAAAGTGATAGATACTTTAAAGGTCTTCATTTTGCAGCTTGGGATGAAAATGAAAAGAGTTTGCCCTCCCAATTGATCTAACATTGGGCATCTTGACTTCTCAGCTCACCAGTCAGAATAAGAGCTGCAGCAGAAATATGGTGCCTTTTAACTCCCTAAGATACCATCTTTTAGCAGTGCTGCTGTTGTCCAGTACAATCATGGTAGGGCTGTTGTAAATAACACTGTAATAAATATACCAGCCTTGCAGTGAGGCTGCAAGCTTCAGATTTCCACAGCCTTGTGGGGAGATGAAAAATGGGTATATGCTAAAAGAAAGTACTGAAGTTGTACATCATCAAGGGAAGAAACACATCAGCATAGATAACTTTGATGCATGTAGCTATTAAGGGATGCCCTGTTATAAAGCATGAGTTGTACTTAACCACTGAGGCATTAGCTTGAGGTTGTGATTATAAAGAAAATATTTAACTGGACTTTACTTCTTGTACTGTGGTGTTTAAAGCACAGCACCAGAGGTGGGAGGAACATCAGTTGAAAATGAAGCACATTTTCTAGTGCTTTTTGTGCTGATAGGGCATCCTCCCGTCTTGGTTTCATTGGTTGAGGTGGGTGGGAGTGAGCTTGGTTGTAGCACAGCTCTCTTGTTATCCTTGCCCGGTGTCTCATGAGAGTACTTGGATTTGTGACATGAAGCACCTTATTTGCCGTGCGGTTATATCTGGAGAGTCTACAGTCCTTGGCATTTGAAGGCAGAATGTCAAATGTGGATTGAGACTTAAAAACGTGCTTGATGTTCATTTTTTTTCCTGTCTTACATAAAATGCCCAAAGCAGAACCCTTTGAACAAAGGAGCAGATTTGGATATCTCCTCTGCAGTCATTTGCTTCTTAGCTGTGGTGTGCAGGTACAGCTGGGTATCTCACCTACTCAGTACACATTTCTCAATGCCATAGAATGTTATAACTTGGTAATAAAGTTGGTTTCAAACTGGGCAGCTCTGCGGCAGCGAGGTAAAGCAACAGCAGCTGGAGATGCTGAGCAGCTGACTGCTTCTCTACCATCCTCCTCTTTTCACTTGTTCTTATTCCCTTCAGCCTCATGAATTCAATTCCCCGTGCAGTTTCCATGAAAACAAGGTATTTAGTTGCGGTATTTCTTCCTGTCTAAGGAAAATCTCATCTGCTAAATAAACCCCATAAATAATACTGCTTTTTGCTGCTTCCCACCCTTCTAGCCCCATCCCTAGAGCTCTCTTGTTTCACATTCCATTAAGTCACATCAAGATTTTCATGAAGGCAAAAAAGATGAAAACTGAACTTGTTCACCTGAGCCTGCAAGAAGTAGCCTTGTTGGAGGCATAGACCAGTGACATTGCCAAAGCGTGTTGGGGACTGTGGTTATTTGAGCTGTAAATCAATAACATACTTGCACTTAATTAAATTCACAGTGGATTCTGCAGGGGATGTTCCTCAAAACTGGCTGCAGTTAATGAATTTTGGATGGTTGCTGTGAGATGAGCCATACAAGGGGAATTACCTGGGCTCTGCTGATCTGTTCCAAGTTGCAGTGCTGCTCTGCCCATGTATACGTAGTGAATGTGGACAGTTTTCTGTACTCAGTGTTTGTATGTACTTACTGTTTTAAGCATAGTGACAGCAGGCAGGCTCGGGTCACACTCAGCATTGTGCCGTGCCCAGAGAGCTTATAGTATTTTTTTACCCATGTAAATAAATAAAAGCATGTGCATGTGTGTATAAATTACCTGGTTGTACCTCAGGCTACCTCTTGATGTCTTTCTGATGTTCATATCCTCCAGAGACAGCTAAATCTTTATCGCTTTTTAGTGTCAGGTTCCAGAAAGGTGAAAATTGTTAATTTTCGTTAAAGTAGGTAAGTAACTTCATTTTCCTGTCCCAAAGGTTCCTCTATCTATAACCCCCCCCGCCCCAAGCCTACCAGATGAATGCCAAGAGCCTGCCATGGGGAATTGGTTTAAATCCAAGAGCCGGCCAAGAAACAACACTAATTCACTTGCAGGTTACCAAATGCAAGAAGCGTGAGCAGCCTAACTGCAAAGATGAGGAGGTTTTCAGGAAGAAGAGTTTGTAAATGCTGGTTTAGTTCACTGCAAAATGATTGCTTTTGCTGTTTCAATACAGTGCTTAGAAAGTAGATATCTAAGTGTTGTGGAAGAGCCAGAAGGAAAAGGTAAGTGGAGCTAAGGGGAAGTCCTCAAATACTGTTACTTCCTCTCTGTAAAGCCATTTGAGCACCACTCGCCAGGTCCTCTCATGTCTTTTGAAGGATTCTGCAGCTTGAGGTGGTACTTCTGCAGGATGCTCAGGGTGTCCAAGTTCAAGTTTCCTTGTTGACTGAGCTTGGCAGTGTGTGCAGGAGAATGCGGTTGTGCAGGGAGCTCGGTGTCTGCCTTTGGGCACGCAGCAAACCTCCTTGCCCTCCTTGGCTCTTCCAGGCAGGTGACCTCTTTAGCTAATGTGCTGTGAAGCTCTTATGCCCCTTGCTGTGCTAGAGGCTGCCTCCCTGCTGTTGCATGCTCGGAGGTGACATCTGTATTGTCCCTCTGGGATGGAATAGGAGGGCATCTGTGTGCAAGATGCACTGTTCTCCTCCAATGTTTCTCACTTTAACTGGATAAAAGCCACTGTGTATTTGAAAGCTAACATGGATTAGGTTGGATGTGAACGTAAAGTCAGTGAACTGTTTTGGGTTAATTCCCTTGTGTAAAGGAGCCTGATGAGAAAAGTTGGAGTCAGACAGTAGTGTGAGCCTCACTGTGTGAGTGACGTAGAGGAGAATGAAGTGGGACTGTAACCTGGACCCTGACCTAAGGGTGCTGGACACATAGACTTGAACATGGTGCATTCATCTCTCATCCTGTGGAACATACATTTTGAGGCAATCCAGCAGCTCCCTTTGCAGACACATACATGGCAGTCATTTGGAGACTGATGTTATGCCAAGTCCTTGTGATGAGAAATGTCACGATGGAATAATTAAATCCTGGGGCCGTGGGGCCGGTCGCTGTGGAGATGGCCCTCCATGGCAGCTGCAGCGTGTGTTACTGATGGAGCTGTGCCTGCTGTGCTTTCCACTACATTTGTTTCATTAATATTTTATTGTTTTAAAGAAAGAGAAAACCCCACACCAGGGAAGGTGGGAAAAGAGCCTGTTTCCTGAGCAACAGCAGTGCACTTCTTCGCAGTTATTTTTGAAGGCAGGTTGCTTCATTTAAGATTTGGAAGCAATTATTGCTGCATGGCTGCAGGCATCCGGGAAGCTGCCTTGCTTGCTTCATTTTCTTTATTTCTAATTGAAAGACAGAGCAAAACAGCAGCTGGGTTGGGAGTTGTTGTGATGGTTGCTAGACAGGATCTGTGGCTGCGACGTGAAGAACATCAGCGGGCTGTCATCACTCTTTGTTCTTCCTGTGCCTCTCTACCTGGCCTTGCAAAACCCTGTGGGCAACTGAGCAGCACTCACCCCTGCTGCTGCTTCTGTGTTAGATATGCAGATGCTCCCTCTTCTTCTGAGTAGAAACAGCCTCACTCACAGAGATGTCATCAGCACCGGGCTCCCGCTCGGGTGAGAGCGCAGGCACTGCCTTTGCCACCTACAGATGTCCCTTGATTGTGGCGGATGTTTCCTGGAATAAGCTGATTGCTGAGAGGGGTCAAGCAGGGATGTGCCTGTGTGTCCTGGTCCTCCTTTCGGGGAACAGTGCCATGCTCAGTGCATAGCAGGGATGAAAAAGCAGGGGGTGGTTGCCTTCTGAGTCAGTAGTGCTGGTTGGGAAGCACATCAGCGTGGGAAGCGGCGTCAGACTCTGCTTGGTAGCCTTGATGCAGCCAAGCTCATGTCCTGAGATCAGAAGCCTGCAAAAGCTGAGGCCATTGCTCCATTGTTGCCATACAACATCTCGGTCTGATTTTTGCTTCCTGTGGGCTTGAACCCTCTTTGCAAACAGCAGTAGGAAATGCCAGGACAATCATTCCATTATAGCCCTAGGCCAGCTGCACAAAGCCCTGGTCACCAGGGGCTTATTGGTGTTCTCTTGGAGACATGATGGGCAGGAAGAACATGGTGACATACTGTCCATCTCTTTACTGGAGGATGGCTGCATGTGTATGGTTTCCCTGGCTTTATTTGAGTTGTAGCTGTTGCTGTTGGAAGAAGCTGGTCACAGCACGGTGCATCACGATCCTGGCTTCTGGCTTGCCAGCAGCTTTATGTGCCATTTCCCATTCAGCGGCTTGAGGAGAGACTGTGAAGCTAATACATGTTTCTTGTTTCATTGTAAGATGAAGTTGCAGAGTCCTCATCTAGGTTGTACGATAAAGGAAGACATAGCATTTATTGTGAAGAATTTGCTGTCTGAACAAACAGTGCTAGAAAGGAGAAGGAGAGAGAATGTTGACTTCTCTATTTTACAGAGAACAAATTGAGGGTATACAATTAGAGACTTGGCTTTGCTAACTTGGGTTAGTCGCATTGCAGAAAAAATGGTTAAAAATTAACAGTCCCAAATCCCCAAGCCATCAGTATTGCAGTCCACTGATGGTTTCAGAGGGAAATCAGGGCTGTCCATGGAAATTTTATCTTATGCAGATTTTTTCCAATATTACTTAGCTTAAAAACGTATCTGCCTTCACAGTTGAAAGCAAGACAGTGGCACTGTTATCCCACAGCACATTTCCAATTTGCTTTTCTAGTGCTGTGTTCTACACTCCAGGAGCAAACGGTTGTGCTTTCTGAACACGCATTAGGGTAATTTGTGTAGTGAGTGATAGCAGGAAGCCAATTACAGCTTTCTCTTTTCCAGTGCGATAAGACACAAAACGTGAAGTTATTAATACCTCATAAATGCTTCTCCTAATGTTTGCGTTAATTCAGCAGGTCGGTGTTCAGTCTCACAAAGCAAAGAAATAGGGTAGCAGTGGAGATGAAGGGGATGTTTATACTGATGCTGTTCAGTGCAGACACATCCTGTGATCCTCTGACTCCATAGCTGAATGAACGCAAGCGGTGTGTCTGTGCCATTCCCTGTGACTTAGGTTAATCCTCAGGGACTGAGCAGTGAGGCTTTTCTCAGGCCAGGCTAACAGGTATTATGGGGTTTGGAGGCCATTAAATACAGTGAGGAGGGGGAGTCTTCACAGATTGCTCAGCACCTGACAGTGTTGGGCTTAAAGCACAACAAAACGCTGCCTTCTATGAAAGCTCAGTGCTGAAGCTTGGGAGAGGTGCAGTGTGTGTCAGAGCAGATGGAGAGCTGTTTGTGACACAACGTGGCAATTGTAAGTGCAGTTGAGTGCAGGACTCCCTGCTGCCACTGAAAGCAGGAGAGCATCACTGCTGCTGAGCTCAAGCCCTCTGCGATGGCTGCTGTGCCTGCGTGGGTTTCGGGAGCACACCTTGCCAATGCAGTTGTTCTGCTCCCCTCCCTGTGAATGAATTGCTCTGTTCCCTTCATAGCTTCTCCGGGACAGTGCTGACTGGATGAGTCATCTGCAGTCTCCATTTAAAAGCTGGTAGACAAGGAAAGCTTGGGTTTTATTTTGTTCTGTTATTTGTATTTCTCTTTTCCCTGCAGCAGTTTAGATGAGAGCTGTTCAGATCTCTGATACACAGTCCTGCCAGGCTGAAGTAGTGCAATGCAGTCTTTTCCTGGTGACCATCAGAGCATGTTACAGTAAGGTTTGCAAAATGAACCTCATGGGCAGATCTCTTGTAGTTGTAGGTCTGGCTGCTTCTCTATTCCCTCCTAGGCTGTAGGAGTACTACATTTCCTTCTCGTTCTTCAGTTTTCATTGCAAACATCAGACCACAAGTGGAGGAAATGGATGCAGCAACTCACAAGGATAAATAGGAGCCTGTGTTCAAAACAGGGATCAGTAAAAGCAGATTTCTACCTCATTCTGTCTTGAGGTGGGGGAGCTGGTTCTGTCACAAGAAGTTGAGTAGAGAGTTTGCTTTTGGTTCATTTTCAGTAGAATTGGGAACTCTTTCACAGAGGTGTGTAAAATGGGATGAAAACAGAGGGAGATGTTCAGTCCTGTGGTTCATTTGTGCACTGCCATTATCTGTAACTTACAAGGTGTTTGTTGCAGATTAGACACACGCTTGCTTCATCCACTTTTGAGATCTGGTCTGTCTTTCTGTCTGCCTCCGCCGCAGCTCTGTTCTCTTCACATCTGACCAGTGGGTGTCAGCAGATGACAGTCACCGAAGGACAGCAGTACCCATCACTTCATCTCCCTCCCTTTCTCCTAGGTGTGGTGGAAGCATGTCTCCTGCACATGCTGAAGCGCAGGGCTGCCGGCTTCTTGCGCACTGACAAGGTAGCTGCTCTCTTCACCAAGGTTGGCAAGACCTATGCGATAGCTGGGGACATCTGCAAGAAGGTGCAGGACCTGCAGCAGCAAGTGGAGAGCAGGTGAGGCTGAGCTCTGGTTGTCACCAAAACTGACACAGTGTGCGAGCAGCATGGCCAGGGTACAGACACGGCCTGGGAGGTGCAAAGGGACCTTTCTTGACCACATTTGTTAAAGCTTTGTCTCTTTAGGGACTGTCACTAAAAGCAGATTTTCTGGGCAGCGGATAATTGCACAGTGAGGAAGGATCATTCCCTTGTGGTTCAGAGAGCCCCGTGCTGAGCAACCCCCTTGTTCTTGCTTACAGCCACACTCGGAGTGATTCTGCTCTGTACAGCCAGCTTACCACCCTGCCTCTGAGAGGCAGCGTTAAGCTCCTCATTTCTGAGGTGGACCTGTTGCTGTGCTGGCTTATGCTGTAGGAACAAGCAGGGGGTCTTGGCTGTAAGCAAGCTCCCAGCTGGCTTTGGATGCTCATTTGCTATACTTCTCGTTTCTCAGTTTGATGTTGCTTATCTCTTAGTTGTCTTGTTGTTGTTCTGTAGGTGGTAGGAGATAGGCTCTCACTGCCAAGTCACTAGCACAGACTGTGCTACAGCTATATATGGTACTTAACAGAGGGAGCAAAAAGATGGGTCTGTGCCCAAGGAATGCCTGGAGATGGTATGGCAGGAGGTCCTTGGGAAAGCTCTGCCTCTCTTAGCTCAAATCCTGCTCCATGCTTCTCACCTCAGTGGATTATCTCATGCTAAAACAGCTGTGTGCCTTCTTGGGGTCGTGGCTAGCTTCAGCCTGAGGTACCAGACAAAGCTGGGAGACAAGAATCTTCTTTTTACCATTCTCCCTGTGGCTTTCCCAACTGAGTGTGAAGCTTTTACGGATAAGAAGCGAGCTTCTGTTCATCATTCATCACTTATTTTCCACTACACTTTGCATTTTGCTGTTTTTTCATTCTTTTGGGGTGTATGGTCTGCAATGCATTTACAGCCTATTAATTTCAGCCTGTGTATTCCAACACCTCGCCATGCAGCCCTTCATTGGAGAGCTTCCAGTGAGCAGAAGAGTCTAAATTCTGACTACTTTACTTTGTCTCCTTTTGCAGGAAAAATCAGCCAAATGGGCAGGAGCCCCTCAAGAGGCAGGGCTCTACCACAAGCAAAACTCCTGTCCTGACACCTCAGGCCATCAAACACATATGGGTTCGGACAGCACTGATTGAGAAAGTGCTCGACAAGATTGTGCAGTATATTGTTGATAACTGCAGGTAAGGACCAAATCAGAAGCACAGGGCTTTGTCTGGCTGATGTGTTCAGGTATCTGCAGCAAGGGGTTGCATTGAAAGTCTTCTGCAGAATTCTTGGAGAGAAAAAATCAACTGCAGAGGCCTTTAATAAAAATGGTTTGGGTCATTGATAGTGTTTCTGAGTTACAAAAACTTAACAGCCACACGGCTTCCCAGAAATCAGCTGAAAAACTAACTTGAAGTATATTATGTGCCCAAATTCTAATGGGACCTAACCTTAGTGGAATAGAAATGTCTTCTAATAGGTCAGGAGTGGTTAATTCACTTACAGTAGTAGATGAAAGAAGGGAAGATGAGTTTAGAGCAGGAGGAGTTACTGAATAAAACCTTAGGTTTGTTCTCATGCTTTTTGGTGCCATTCCTGCTCAGATGCTCCATGTTCAAGTTCTGCTCTTGAGGAATAGAAGGCAGTTTAGAGTTTGAGCCCCATCTAGTGGAAGAGACACCAGAGGATAAGGACAGTTCAAGAAATCTGGGTGGTTTAGTGCTTTGGCTCTGTGGTTTTATAAGTCAGCATTGCCTGCTGTGATAGGAAGTCAGGGGTCATTGCAAGAGCTACTGTTTGAGTAGTGCATTGTTCTTGACAGTGTTTCAAGATTATTCCTCACAGATAGATGCTTAGGAATGTGTGCATGTCTTGGTCTCTGTGGAAAACTGACAAAATTGCTTGCAGAGAGTTATTGTTTGTCTTCATATTGCATTAGTGCCCAAAGCCCCAAATCAAATATAGTGGGTAAACACATTTAGCAAAAGGCAAGCTCCTGCCTCTCAAGAGCTCAGTGCCAAAATAGATGAGGTAGGATGAGCACTGTGAGAGGAAGTGGCTTGCCTGAGGTCACACAGTTGATGAAGGGCAGAGCATGGATCCAGAGTAGGGTGGTGGTCATCTTGTTAAATATAGAAGCCTGCAGTGTAGGTTTATTGAACTGACTGTTCTAGGTTCCTTTTGTGCTCCACGGAGATCTAGTCCATGTTATCGATATCATTTAGGAAATGTTCTAAAGCAGATATCTAAAATGGTCTAAATTAATTTCTCAACAGCTTTTTATGATATATTTTAATGAACTTTCAAAATAGTTCAGAACACACCGTGTTGTAAGACCGTTCTTTTATCTGCAAACCCAACACAATGTTTCTTCTTTATGAACTTACTATGTGGGCCAGATAAGCTCCATTAGAGCTTTTAGAGGAGATGCATTGCATCAGTAACTAATAGGTAATCCTAGCAACTGCTTTTTTCTCTACCCGTCCAGTTCAGGAAATATAAGGGGTTTGGATCCTTTTTGTTCTGTGTCTGACTATTTACACTATTAGTTGTACAGCCTAGATTCCATTTTCAACCTTGGTAAAACTCTTAGAACTCTGAAACCTTCCCTTTTCTGCAGGTAACTTATTGTTTGAGTTTGCTCAAGATGAGTGTTTGGTCTGTTTTTGTTGAGCCTGACCTGGGACGTGTAGCCACGCTTTCCTTGCACACAGCACTGACTGCTGTGGGCCACAGCCAATGCTGAAGCACTTGTCAGGTTGAGAGCAGCCTGGCTGGCTTCCTGCCCTTATCTCAGTGCTTCCTTTGGCGCCTTCCCAGTAACACTTTTTAAAGTTAATGGACTCATGCTGCTAGGAGGCATAAGAGCTCTTAAAAATAACCACCAGTGATTTTAACTGAGTTCTATCTTTTGTTCCTAGTAAATACTATGAAAAAGAAGCTTTACTGGCAGATCCTGTCTGCGGCCCAATACTGGCTTCTCTTCTAGGTGAGTTCTTGCAAAGTTACTTCTTATGCTAAAGAAGTTAAATTGTTTCTCAGAACATTCTGCATTATGACAAATAGTGGGTTTTATCCCTAGCATGTAGTGTTAACTGTTCAGAACAATATAGAAGGTGATGTTTTGTTGCTTGTGAGACCAGTAGAGACCAATCGTCTGGTTTTAGTATTAAGTATCAGAGAACACAAGGGGAATGGCTTTTGACTGAGCGCTTGCTAGCAGATCATCACTACTAATGCTATTGCAGGGCACTACAGGAATGTTTTTATACAGCCGTAAAGAACAGGACCTCGTATGTTGTTATATGTATTGTCTGTATTATGGGCTGATCCTGTAGGGTCGTTAAGTGATCAATAAGTCACTTGGCTTGAGAAGGAAATGTCAGGTTCCGTACTTGGCTAGCAGGGTAAGACTTTAGTGTGTTTCTGAAGAGACTTGAAAGGTTTCTCTCTGGGGCTGTTTCCTTAGTTGGACCGTGTGCTCTGGAGTACACCAAGCTGAAGACAGCAGATCACTACTGGACAGACCCATCAGCAGATGAGCTCGTTCAGCGACACCGCATCCATGGAGTACATGGCCGCCAAGACTCTCCTTCGAAGCGCCCAGCCCTGGGAGTAGGTATTTACTGTGCAGCTATTTCTGAGTTAAGGCACGGGTTGATAACAAAACAAACCCCAGGGGAAAGATCTGAACCTAGAGCAAGCTTTCTTGTCTCTTCTGTAATGGAGCCTTTATCACAGATTGGAAGTCCGTTTGGGCCCAAATGTCCTCTTTATCTGCATGTAGAAAAGGTTGAGATCCAGGATTGAATTCTGTGGCTTGTGACACTTGTGATCTGACCCGGTCATTCACAAAGAATTATGGGTGTCCTTGCTCAGGACTGTGTAAGACTCCAGGTCATTTCTCTGCAAGCTCTCCTGGCTCCAGAAGATGTTCCCCTCTCCAGAGTTTGGTCTAAATGGAACTGTTCCTGTTTCATTGGCCTGCTGGTGTGGTCATTCCTGCCCTACCTGATCTGCCTTGCCTGTGTCTGTGTGTGTGCTAGATCCGGAAACGACACTCAAGTGGGAGCACGTCAGAAGATCGCTTTGCTGCTTCGGCACGGGAGTATGTGGAGTCCTTGCACCAGAATTCCAGAACTCACCTTCTGTATGGGAAAAACAACGTCTTAGTGCAGCCGGTGAGTACGCTGAGTTTGGGCCAATAGACACAGCTGCTGCCTGGCTGTGACTTGAGAGGTCAGTAGTGTGGGTAAGGGTATAAGAGGCTTGTGTTTTTTCCCCCAGTATTAAATATCAGTGCACTTGTTGTTAAGGTTTCCCTCAGCAGTTCCTAGATAATTCACTGCTGTGGAACTTGTGGGGCATAGGAAGACTGGAACATGACAATTACAGTTGTGCACTTGAGTCACCTGAATTGCCTGTTTGTTGCTTCTGTGAACAGAAAGATGACTTGGAGGCAATTCCTGGCTATCTCTCTCTTCATCAGTCAGCAGATAGTTTGACATTAAAATGGACCCCAAATCAGCTGATGAATGGAACGCTTGGTGATTCAGAGCTGGAGAAAAGGTAGTTGTTGCGTTCAGAAGATTGGAAGCATTTGCAATGGTTATTTCTTGTATACTTGACAATATGATGTAAATGTAACGAGGCTGATTGGGCTGAGGCACTTCTGAATAGTGCATAAGTTAAGGTGCCACACAGCTTGGGTTCTGTTCCTGTTTTGCCATTTTCCAAAGGTCCTGTAATGCACTCAGATGTAAGGGCTTTTCAAAAGGAAAACAGAAGTCCATTTTTATGGGTGTTCAGGAGAAGAGGCTCAACACTGCTTCCCATCATTACAACCCTAGTACCTCCCTTCAGAGGGTCACAAGTCATTTGGCAAGCATGGCTGCTTTCAGCCTCAAAAGAGAAACCTGCAGTGTCCTTGTCTTTCATTCGACCAGTTATCCATCTAATTTGGTGTTCTGCTTCAGTAGAAAGACAGGTAGCCTTGAACCAGGCATGTGTGTCTCCTCAGGGAATGCTGCTTCAGCCCCAGAACACTGCTTTCAAATGCTTCTTCCACACCATTCTTTTTCTAAAAGCCCTCTACCTTTGCCCTGTTGCAAAACTCTGAATGGGTTGTTCTTGGGAGGGTTCAGAGCTGCTTCCAGTGTTTAATCTGAAAGCTTGAGCCCCAGTGCATTTACAAGCTGTTGCCCATAAATCGCGTGTGCAAGACAGAATTGAATCCATCTGTCCTGAGACCCACAAGAGCATTGCACAGCCTGTGCCCCAGGCACTTTAATCTTAGCCAGAGCATTGCTGTATCTGGTGTGGGGCAGTGGCAGGGACAGGGAAGTGAATGGGGAAAGGGAGGTTATGGGAAGGCTGGTGCCTTCCTCCCATGGTGGGGAACTCATTCCTTGGCCTTTATTTGACTGCTAACTTGCCAAGTTTAATGAGCAGTTATGAACTTAGCAGAGGGTTTTATTGGGTGCTTGGAACCACAAAGCTTCTGAATGTGGAAAATAATGAGTCCTGCACTGTTTCCTTCCCTCCTAGTGTTTACTGGGACTACGCATTAATAGTGCCACTCAGCCAGATCGTCTGCATTCACTGCCATCAGCAACGTAAGCATAAACCTTCTTCTCATGGGGTATTCCCAAAGCCCCTTTCTGCCAGGTGAATGTTAATGCTGCTGCCTTTTTATGTGGTGCCTGTTAGGGTTTTACTGCAAAAGGAGGCTGTTTTAGAAGACAGTTTGTGTGTTGTTTTAAAATACATAAGCAGAGGATTGCCACTTGAGTGATTGCTTTTCCTCCCTCATTGTCATTAACACTTCCAACTACTTATGGATGTATGGGATGAGTATTAAAATCTGGAATCCTACCTGGCACAGGATGACAATGGCAATGTTAAATCAGGTCCAGTTGCCTCACTTTGTTCAGCTCCCCCAGGACACTGTGCTTGTCCCGTGTTCCACTGACGGTCAGAGACATCACCACTCTGCTCTGTGGCAGTTCCTTAGGGAAGGGGGATTAAATGACAGACTTGAAACACAACAGCCTGTGTTCTTCTTCACTGAGAAAGCTGTTTCAATATTGGTGCCAGGCATATGCACAACATGAATCTTGCTGCTTGCACAAGATGACAGACACTTGGCCGTCCTGCCCAGCACCTAGCTACCAGGCTGGAACTTGCACAGCAGAATACATCCTGCTCTTGGAGATTCCCCCTTTATCCAGGTGGCTCCAGATGCCTCATCCATTCTGTTTTGGAAAAGGAAATGAAGAACCTAATTCACTTGCATTCTTTTGCCAGTTGTACAAGATGCAGATCATTGTGCTTAAAGGAGTATCCAGAGCACAGGGTGGTTTTCCTTGTTTGTTCTCAATTTCTAGTGACAGCAGGGAGTGTGACTTACCAGTTCTCACAAGAGTAAAGCTGGCAGCCTCTGGTTACACCCATTAGGTTGGTTTTTATCCTGAATTGTGTGTCTTTTGTCAAGTTATGTCATGCACCAGAGACTTAGTTTAGTTATTCCTTTATTATTTATTGTATTAGTGTTCAGACTCACTCTAAATGTTTCTGCATGAGGCCTGTGTCTTGAGTCATAGTTTGTTTGTATCTGTAGCTTCTTTAGGACTCAAGGACTGAGACATCCCTAGCTTTCTGGGGCTTGCAGGGGTTTATTTGTCTATTTAGAGATGATCACAAATAAAATTTACTTAGAAGGTCAGAGCAAAAATCCAGGTTCCGATGTAACAGTGTGGACTCCCCTTGTCCTCCTTTGCAGCAGAAAGCAGATGGACATTAGTCTTGGTGAGTCAGGATGGAACCCAGAGACCTCCACTGCACTTCCCCCAAGGA
>JBCJKH010046127.1:72347-106566 GCA_039877255.1 Loriculus beryllinus | reverse complement strand
TCTCCATCTCTGAAGACTAACCTGGGGTGTCCTCTTGTTCCCCCCCCCCCCCCCCTTTTTTTGTTCTCTGATTTCAGTTCCAGCCTGCTGGAAAAGTACCATACAATACCCCTGCTGCGCTACAAGTCTCCTTTTCGGTTCAATTAACGAGCCATAAATAACACGATGAAGGTGTCAACAAAGAGTGTAATTTATCATAACTTGTCAGAAGGGCGATTCTTAGGAGGAGAACGCTCATTCGCAGCCTGTCGTAACACACAAAGATTTATTCCTTGCCTAGTACCTCCCTCTACTCCCTCGGCCTGCCAAAATTTATCTTGCCCTGGAACCCTCACAGGTGCAGCACTTTGACAAATATGCTGGAAGTCTGGTATTCATCAAAGGCAAGTCTTTGTTGGGAAGGAGGCAGCAAGAAATAAATTTGTTTTAGAAAGAAGGTGCTTGTGATTCAATGTGCTCAGGGGTATGGGAAGAGGCAGACAGGCTCATTATTTTTAACCTCCCTGTGTCTGCAAGAGAAGAAAATGAGGTAATGCAGTTGATGTGACACTACAGTCCCTGACTTCATTACTTGCTGCATGGTTAAACAAGCACCTAGGTAATTACTACTGCTGCAGTCTTACTTGGCTTTATCTTCACCTCACACTTGCCTCCAATAGGTGGGGTAACTGAAGGCTGCTAATGCATTTTATGGAAGGATTTTTTCTTAAGGCCAAGTCCCTTAGGTAAATATTAAGATTCACCAGCTCCAGTGCTGATGCCCCAACACAAGAGGGTCATGGAGCTATTGGAAGGAGTCCAGAAGACATCATGAAGATGCTCTGAGGGCTGGAGCAACTCTGGTCTGGAGACAGGCTGACAGAGCTGGGCTTGTTCAGCCTGGAGAAGAGAATGCTCTGTGGACACCTCATAACTGCCTTCTGATCAGGACAGGGGGAGAATGGTTTTAAACTGGCAGAGGGGAGATTGAGATTAGACATTAGGCAGAAGCTCTTCCTTGTGGGGGTGCTGAGGCGCTGGCACAGGGTGCCCAGAGAAGCTGTGGCTGCCCCATCCCTGGCAGTGTTCAAGGCCAGGTTGGACACAGGGGCTTAGAGCAAGCTGCTCCAGTGGAAGGGGTCCCTGCCCATGGCAGGGGGTTAGAACTGGGTGAGCTTTAAGGTCCTTTCCAACCCAAACCAGTCTGGGATTCTAGGGCTCTAAAACCCATGTTGGATTCATGAGGCAGCACTGTAAGACAGTTCACTGGAGAAGAGATTCTCTAAAACAGTAAGATTCAGAAAGTAGATAGAGGCTGAGGTAAAAAGCTAAACTAGTAACACTGGTCCAGTTTTACACTGCTACAGCATTACACATCAAAGCATAACTGTAGATTACTATCTACCTTGACAAACACAAAATGCAACATTTGCAGGCCTGACGCAGACTCATAGATCCCAACTGGAAATTTCCAGCATGAAAAAATGAGGGCAAGTTCAGCCTGCACCTGAATTTGATGCCTGCAAAAGGGCATGCTGCCTGTAACAGTCTGAACCAGTCATGAGGATTTATCATTGCTAGCAACTGCAGCTTGACATTCTGAATGCAAACTGGCCCACTTCTACCAACACTGGGATTGATGGTGGTTTGAAAGTCATTCCATCATACAGAACACCTCTCCAAATGTTCACATTGAAGTGATGTGTGCCTTCCAGTTTCCTAAGTGTGACACAGAAGGGAAAGCAGAAATTGCAAGAGCATAACATCAAAAAAAACCCACAAACATACACCCAAACCCAAAATGACCCTGATATATGAGAAATATTTGCTGAAAACAAATACCACGACCAATGCATTTTACTCCCTGGTCTTTGGACAGACTAAATACTGTTTTGCCAAGGAGAGAAGCTATTTAAGACAAGCTTGACAGTCATTACAGTTCTTGAGATTATTTCTGAGCAGAGAGCTAATTATTTGGTCTCTAGAAACTGAACTGCTAAGGATAGATCACACAGATTTTAGCAATTTCTCTGAATAATTTATTTCCCTACCTGTTAGAACTGAAAAATGAGTTAGAGATTACAGTTTCTATGTGCATAGAATGCTGACTATTCACAACTCTTATCCAAGTCTGTTACATACATAAGTATCATCCTGCTTTCTGAATAGACAGACTTCTGCTTTTATGACAAATCACAGTCGATTCTTCCAGTCCTGAAAGTCATGCTGACACCAGGAATTCAGTTTAGGACTTTATCCACCTAACCTATTACCCTACATGTCTGAAAAGTCAGTGCCTGCACCATTCCCCCACTTATCCACCTCTGTGAAGAGTTCCTTGCAAGCTTGTAAGCAGAGGCCCTTCCTCATCAGAACTGTCAATTTCTTTTAAGCATTTAAGCACTTAACGCCTTATTACTTAACATAGTTCTGTTTATTTTGTGCTTCTAAGGATGAACTAATGCTACCACAGCATTTTTCATTATCATAAAAGAAGTGGGCTTTGTAGCGGCTGTAAAAGCCAAGCGCAGAGAAAGACAGAGGCAGCCTAGAATCATGCACCTCCAAGAAACTTTCATCTGCCTCATTTTATTTAAAAAAAAAGAGGGTTTGGAGCTCGGAACTGACAGTCTCTTGGTTCAAGAAACACCTAATTAGCATAACAGCAGCAACATGCGAAGCAAATCAACCGCTGCAGGGTCACAGTGGCCTCCCACTGACACAGAGCCAGGCAAGCATTTGCTTTGCTTTGTTCTAAAGGTTGTCCTGGTATGAGTCTCTACTCCCTCACATCATTTACCACCAGTTTCCTACAAGACTGATAGTTCAGCAGTTGTTCCACATGAGAACTACTTAAAGCAATTAAATCTCAGATGCCTGCATGTAGCTCATGGTTCTTACCTAGCACAATTCCAAAATCACTCGGCAGACAGTTTCTGGGGGAAAATTGCTTTCCAGTGACACAGCAAGGGCATCAGATGCTTATACACTCCTGATAATTCAGTGCTAGCCTGTCTCCACCTCAGTCCAAGCAGTATTTGTGCATGGCAAACACACACCATGTTAGCATATGAGAATATGAAGTAAGATCCTGAGCAAGGAGTTCTAGAGATAGAAAAAAAGAAAGAAAAATCCCTCATGGCACACAGCTCAAAGACACAATCTCTGCAAGCACATCTGGATTTGGATTAAGTATTAAGGATATGTATATATACGTATGGATAAACATAGGAAGGCTACATATGAATGCCTTTAACAGGAAAAAAAAATCAGTGTTTTAAGAAGATTTTTTCATCACAACATGGTATCTCTCAGCCCCCTGTCAAGCATAATTAAGGGGAGCACATGCATAGCACATGCAGGGCTTAGGTCTCAGCATGCCTGATACAGCTCTGGAGGTGGGTGGCAGAACTAGCTTTAGGGCACTTTTCTGTATTCCTTGATCATGGTGCTGACTAGAGTCCAAACTGACTCTTGCCAGAAGTTACAGTTGTGGCTGGCACAAAACCAAGAACTGTACTGCATGAAGAGTTGGAAAACACTTTTTAGAATGGTACTGGAAGGAAGGTGAAAGCCTTGACAACTTTGCAAAAGCACAATCTTTGAACAGTTAACAGCCTAGGAGCTTAAGCAGTCGTGTGAGACAAGGGCACCAAGTGAGGCAGAAGGAGGACTTGAACTTCACCATCCCAAACCCAGACGAGTTCTAGAATGGCTAAAAGCTGGAAAGTCAGTTGTACATATGTTTGATCCAGTGAACAATTAATCAGCATTTCAAATAGGATACCCCAAAATGAGATGGAGGCATACCAGAGCTTGTGCTGATTTAAGACTGCTTGTCTCTCCCACAACCCAGACATCTCACTGGTAAGAGGAGTGATGCACAGGAGTGAATACTCCTGTAGATATACTCAAATTCCCATTATAAGCAATGGATGTGACATTTTAGTTGAGACAAGTTCTGTACCTCAGGCTCCAAGCTGAGTAATTTTTAAAGTGGGCTTTCTTGCAATTTTCTCAAGTGTACCAAGAAGGTTAAAATGCATTAAGAATGTATTAAGAAAGCTCAATGGTATTTTTCAACAGAGACCTTTTTATCAGACCACAGGTAATAATGTGAAGTCAGTGCCTGGCAATCAAATATTGACTGTTACCTTCAAATAAGGTACACTGACCTTTGAAAACTGAAATCACACTTGCAAGAAAAAATAATGGACATTTATACAGCTTCATGTATTTATATATACACATGAGAGGCATTTATTGGAAAAGCTGAAACTAGCTCCTCTGCACACCATTGTCATGCTTGCTTTGAGCTCCGTTACCTGAACTCCTCTTCTGACTTGAATGCAGCAGGGGCAAATACACACACTTGTAAAACAAAGCCAAACCTGTTTGGAGATGGTCACAATAATCGATCCATTTGCCACAGAGGCAGCAAGTGTTCATTCACCATTACATGACCTGTGGCAATACATATTATGTCTTTTGCCAGCAGGAGTCTTGCCAGCTGCAGAACACCACAACTTTGTCAGCAATCAGTCACAACCATCCATTGGAACCTTTTGTTTGCTGTTCATTAAGGTGAATTTATAACAGCAGGATGGAAGATTTTCTGGAGGCCATCCTTCAGTTCTAAGGGATAATGTTGATGCTGCTTCAAACCATCACTTACCATTAAATTGCCCTATAGATTTTGTCTCTTTCATTTCCACTCCTAGTTCAACTTTATGCCGTCTGAAGCAGTCAGCCCTTCCTCTGAGCAGGAAAGAAATCCTCTCTGTTCTTAGAACCTGCATTCTGTATGGCTGTCATATCCAAAAAAGCCTAGAGAGAACGCTAAACTCATTTGTAGTACTGTAAGTACTAAATTGAGGAAGGGAAGTTTCTAAACTGAGACTGGGATGATATATATGCAGGAAATCACAAATTATTCCTTACAGTACTGGAAGCCTGATTCCCCATACACGGTGCTAGCAGAACTGTCAAATATTTTGACAAATTTTTAATAACTATTTAACAATTTAATTCCGATCTAATCACCATCAGAATTATTATATTCCTACAAATTCCTTCGTATTACTATTAACTGCATCCAAAGTTTGATGACAGACAGGATCATGCCATCAATATCCAAACGTTTGTGGTCAGTAACCCATATACAGCCAAGGAAAAACCTATTGGCTGCTATGCTAATTACTTCTTGAATGCAGGCACTGCCAGCTGCAAGTTTCAAATACGCCTTTTTTTCCCTCCAAATATACAATCTACCTTCAGAAAAAAGATGGACGTGTGTTTCTGTACAATTAAAATCTGCCAGTAATCAAGTAAGATGCCCTGTGCCTTACCATCAATGTCTATTTGTGAGTAACAAGGAGACCAGTGAGTTGGACTTCACACTTAGTTTATAACAATATGCTATACACTGAGTATATATAGTATGCTGCATACTATCTTGCTTTACCTGTGCCTCTTTCAATCATCAGGAAGACAAAAGAAGCAAGAAAGCAAGGCAAAAAGCACTGATTTGGGCTACGCTGCATCACAGTATTTGCTTCTGAAGACTAGTTACAATAATACCGTTGAGATTGCACCCATTCCCACATTCACAGGCCTCATCTATAAATGATAGCTACTGTGGAAAGCTGTGCTGCAATTCCAACAAGCTACTTACTAATCGTAACTGCTCATTTACCTAAGGAGGTCTAGAACAGACACAGTTTTGCTATAACTGAACTGCTCACACAAATTAATACTTCTCTAAAGGCTCTAAAAAATACTAAATATTGCAAAACCAATCCTTCTTCAGCCACTGATAAACCTTAGCATCAATACTTTCTTCATTATATTTACATTTTTAATGATTTGAAAATTTCAATAGGGTTTTTATACTTTTTATATAAGCAATTTAAATAATTATTTTCAATTAAGAAATTAAATCTGAGGAGCTTTTTCAAGTATTTTATTGTCTCATTTAACATCTATTAAACACGCTTTTCCCAGATAACAACTTTGTCTAATCTCACAATCATGAAATGAAGTGATTTTAATTTGCTTTGCTTTTTAAAGTGTCTAAATGAGTACTTTAGCTCATTGGCTGGGTTTTTTGTTTTCTGTGTGTTGGTTTTTTGTTTGTTTGCTTTTTACCTTTCTTCTCCCAGCTGATGGTAACCAAAGACCAGCCTCAAGTATTTTGCTTACAAATCCGTCTCCATCAAGCACAGAACCATGTCATAATCACTTGCTTTCTTTTAGCCACCTCATGAGTTTCTTGTTACACCTGAATCTTCTCTTTTCTTACTCTTAGTGATACCTTGTAGAGAGCTAGGGGAGTACCTGGTCCCCCACACTCTTTGTTTGTCTGAGCCCACTGCAATGTGATCAAGGAAGAACTCTCTACTGGCAGGGAACAGTGCTTGCAGTATTAAAGGAGCATGCTCTGTGTTCCTCCCCTGGCATTACTGAGAAAAAACAATTGTTTAGAAACTGAAAGTACGAAGACTCATACTCACCAGTAGTGGCTGAGTAAAAGTCTAGTATTAAAGCTCATTTGATTTTTCTCACCTTTGTGTTTTAGAGTTAAGGAGCCGATCTCAATTCTCAGTGAGGTTAGGTGCCTAATTCCCCAAAAGGAGTGCTTCAAGCTAACGTACATCATGTATTTTTCTGCAGTTCTAATTGATGGATCATGATGCCAATATTAAGTCTAAATGCTAAATTCTTTTGAGTTATCATCTGTGAAAGACTTCTCTGCTCAATGTGTCCAAAGTGATTTCCTAATGATAATTTACCTAGACTGTCAAGGAAAAAGTCCTGTTTTCCCTAAATGACATCTAGGGTACCAAGCAGAAGAGAAAAAAGGGAACAGAGGAACACATTTAAACAATGAGTCTTGAGAAGCAACACAGCTACGTTACCCTAGTGACTGCTGGCAGTATAACAAGTGCAGCAATAGATGGGACAAGCAGGGGTCAGGGCTCCCACAGCTGAAGATGGAAAAGTCCCTTGCAAAGAATGAGCAAAAATGGTCTGAGAGGCCTTACTGAATTTTGAGGAGACACTCAGAGGTCAAATGACTTAACCTAGCTCAGCCCTGGACAGATCTATTCAACTGATCAATCCTAACATTATCAGGGGAAAACAGTAACGGTACACCAAAAGCAGACATGTAGTCCCTTGGACATGAATTACGTGTCAGCCCTATACCAGCTTGTAAACCTATGTAAGCAAAGAGCAGTGTTCACCAGTTTCATTAAACCGTTAACAAATGTATACAACTGAACCTATGGAAAGGCCAGAAGGATCAGATTCCAACTACCTAAGCCTAAGTATATGAGGATGACAACAATTCTCCAGAGCAGAAAGAAAAGCTGGCATGCTAGGAGGCTACAGTTTTGCCAGCTGGACCAAGTCTTCTATTGGTATTGCTTCAGAAACAGCCAGTTATTAGCAGTATGTCACAACAAGAAAAATAGTTTGCAAACAGTCTAATGGCAGGTGGGGTCACAAGCAGTGCAAATGAAGATAAGAATTCAAGTGATCTTAAACTGGAGAGCAATATGAAACAAATGGTAATTCAGCAAAGATAAAGGCAAAACACCCAGCTTCAGTGGTGTTATTAACTGCAGAGAACACGAGGAAAGGACTTGGCAGGGACTCTTTGGGGAGGATCTGATGTTTCTAAGCATCTGAAAAGAAGATGTTGCTCAGCTGGAAGGAGTTCAGAAGAGTAGGTAATAGTGACACAATGAAACACTGAAAAAAACCCTATTTGATTTATGTTCTAGATACCAGAACACTGAACAGATATTACAGGAGTCTCCGAATAACTGAAAGCTTGCTGAAGGGAGGAGGCATCACATTTTTCCCCCTGTCTCCTGAGGACAGCACTGAAAGTATTGAGCTTAAGATGCAACAAAGCAGATTTAGATAAGACGTTACAAGTATCTGACATGGAGTATCTGAGTAATTACAGAATGCCCATCTTTGGAGTTATGGTGGGCACAAGCCTGTCAGTCAGGAATGCTCTCCAGATGAAGTTTCTATCTTCAGACACAGGAATGGCCAAGTTACCTCTCAAGGTACCTCCAAAGCCTAGTCACCATTACCTTTTGCATTTGCTACAGAAAACAACAGAGAAAGCAGTAACCTATAAATAATCCTCAAGTCACTGCATCTAGATACATGCCTTAGAGTAAAAATGACTTTGATAAGTATCTCAGGGATCAAGACAAACAACCCAGAAGGAGTTCTGTCAACCACTAACTATGAAAACTAAACCAAGCAAGCAGATACTCTGTATCTTGGAAAGATTAGTAATTCATAGCATGGCCTTCCAGCCATATGAAGTACCATATTCAATTACCCATGGCCAACTGTTAGCTGAATATATTTCTTGTCTTACTACACACAGTATCACAAACTTAATTTGCTGTAATTCTTACTTCTTTGTTGTTTCCTCCTTAGTCTATCATGCAGCAGTTACAGCTCTGCAAATTTCTACTCCAGAGCAATTCACCACAAAGACTATCATAAACACTGAAATAATTGTTAACACAACAGTGAAAACAGTTTCCACACCCCTACACACCATGCAAATATAAAGCAGGCAGGACATCCAAGTAGTAGATACAGAATTCATTTCTCAGCTGAGAAGTGTCTCCTTCAGTGGAGTAAACAAACAAGAACTCAGCTAATTTTTACAAGCAATGAGAAAGCTGTAGTGGGGTTCTCCTACACTGTTCCTTCCAGCAACTTACTTAAGTTATGCACATAAGGATAACTTCCTTTGTTATGTGGGGGCTACAGCTCTTGGAGCTGAATTCCAAGCCGGTGATATCATCAGCTTCTGAGTGACCAGACTGTGCCTCATAATGCTGAAAGAAAATCTTAAAATACAAGCAGGTTTGTTAAATTCTCCTTAATTGTCAAAGGTGCTATGAAAGCTAAATATGGTGTTTTTGAAGTACTTCTCAAGCCAAGGACAAGAGCAGTCAACATTTTCAAATGCACCCTTATCATTTTTGCAAGTATTTTATTGAGGAGCTCAAGTCCCACAGAAAATCACTGGGACATGGTGCTTGTCTGCACAGCCTCATTCAAGTCAAGCTAAATCAAATTAGCAAAAGTGAAATTACTGTGTATTAAAGATCATTAAATTCTTTGAAAGACTCCTCATTCAGAAGCAAAGTGGCTTTCTTTAGTTCTCATTTTAAATCATTTTGGAAGTGCTCTAGTGTTCGTTTTGGCAAAACACCAGCCTTCAGAGCATTTGTCCCAAAAGCACAAAGACTCAGATTAGAACCAAAAGAAATCAAAATAGAGGTTCACAAAGCTCTTAGAAAAAGCAAACAAATATTGAAAACAGCGATTTAATCAAAGACAACATGGCAATTACTAGCAATATTGTTTTCCCTGGCTGATATCACACACCCCCAAATAATGATTTCACCTGCCATAGGTTTGGAAGAAAAAGAAACAAAACCCAACAAAACCCCCAAACCACCCCCAAATTTCCCCCCTCTGTTTATATCCTGAATTCAAATTCTGCCAAATGCATTTACACTTGTTACTGCAGAGCCAGATCTTGAAATCTTGAACGTATGACAATGTTTTTGCTCTGAGAACTCTTGAGTGGCCTCCAAAGGAGGGCAGGCAATGACGGTAGGCTAGAGTGACAGTGTAAGTCATGTCTGAAGTAACACCTGAAGTAGCAGAATGATGCAGCCTCTATATGACCAAATGAACTTCTACTGTAAGTACTTGCATTGCAGGGGTGTCTTAGTCCTGTCAGGATGGAGACCCCATTTCTCTGGACAAACAAAGCGGGCAGCAAAACCAACAACCCTGTCACAGGGAGCCAACAGCCTCTGAGGGTGGGGAGGGGAGATACGGAAATGAAAACGCCTTTACTTGCTGGAATAGAATCAGGCAAATAGAACTGGAAGGGATCTCAAGAGGTCAGATAACCTGCATTCAGCCCCAGGTTGGAGTCCACAATACCTGTGTCCTTCAGAGGTATGCCTTACTGCCTTGCCTTTATTGGCTTCTAACAAGGAGGATTCCAGAGCCCTTCCAAGCAGTCTATTCCTATACCTGGAAGAACTGGAATCAGAAAGATCTTAAGTGTCTTGCTTAACACTCCCTTACTGCACTTAAGTGAAACAAGTGACCCACCTCTTAGTGGTGGACTACAGGAACCTCACAACTGGATTTTAAGGCCATTTTCTTTTCATTCCTCTTCAGAGAGAAACCACAAATATTAAATTACAATTCAAATCATTCAAAGAAAAACATTTATTTCTAACTTTCTTAGGAAACAAAAGCCAGGTAGGATCCATTAACTGACTAAGCAGTGAGCTGAAGGGAGACATTTGGTAATTCTTTATCCTACATTAGCTAAGATTTTGCTGCATCAAGCAATATAAAAATACACAGTAGTAAAATGTGGCTCACCAACTGTGGGTCACAATGCTAACAGTACTTTAAATATTGACACTTTTATAGCCAAGGTAAACTAAATAGCACGTATTATTGCATGGAAGTGAGCAGAGAAATATTTCCTTATGTATCCCAAATTGCACAGGAAGAACCAGAAATTTCCTTTGTGCCCTGAAACTGTGTATCCCAGAAGTGGCACAATGCAAATGCTCCAACCAGTACCCAGCACCATAAAATCAACCAGTTCTGCCAACAGGCACTGCAGCATAGAAGTATCCCTTTCCTAATGGGGCTGTCATTACACAGTAAAGCATGAAATAACAGATTTTTCAAATATGACCTTTCAGTCTACACACAATCTGCAGCAGCTTTAGATGCCAAAATCCTCAAGCTCAAATACTTCCTGCATGTAGGAAAACACAGAAGTCTTGTTTCACAACTACTTGACTATTACTTTGAAAAACAAATCATCACAAACGATTATCAGTACGAGTTCCATGCACATAATTCAAGTTTCACCTCTATCTAAAGCATGGCTGCTATGCTGCCTTGCTGCTTTATTATCTCTGTTCCAAATGTGTCACACTGATGTATCTATTGTGCTATTTTGTTCCACTAAACCTGAGCCAGTATTTCACTTCTTAGTGGGGATGAAAAAAAACCTACCCACCACTCAACCAACCAACCAACCCAGGAGCCTCAAAGCTGAATGCAAGGTAAGTCTTTTTGTGTTCCTCCCCAGGAGAAAGAGGAAAAAGAAATATCCAGTGAAATATACATGACAACGGAATGCAGAAAAATCCCCCACAGCTCACATTAATAAATGAGCAGAGATGTGGAAAGAGGAAAAAACCTGAACTAAAACAGCATTAAAAATATATTATATGGAGTGGTGGTTTATTTTGCCAAAGCTTAATTCAAAAGGATGGTTTTGCTCTTGTTTGTCCTACCTCTGGTTCTTTGCCTGGGCCTTCTTTTAAGTAGAAAAAGCTGACCCACCCTGAAGGAGGAGAGAGACCAAGTCGGGCAAAGCTGTCTACTCTCAAGTTTTTCCCTTCCCAGCCATGCTGTTTTCCATCCATTCCACATCACAGCAGTGGGATCTTTCTGAAGCAGGTTTTCTAAGAATTCTTTTTCAATTTTTTCTTCTTTGCTGAAGCTTCTGAGCAGGAATTTGCAGCTTTTAGAAGATTTGCATGCACTGTTATGGAACAGAGCACTTCCTTATGCCTGCAAGGATGGCCTCTACTGGGTTAGAAATGCTAGTACTGTGTAAGCACGTGCCTTTTAGTTGTGATTCAGCGCTAAGGACTACAATATTCCAGCTTTTCCTATTTGAAAAGGACTCTGAAAATGTGACATCCAACAAAGTAAAGCAACAACAGACTGTCACAGCATTTAAATCTTTCAGTTTTTGTTAGTGTTCAGCAGGGCTCCAAAGGCAGAGATGTGTGCCGGAATAACATGGGTGATCACTGCTTTGACGGCTAACAAGACCTAAATTATGCAGCAGCAGAAATAACCAGGATACTTTTACAGCTTGTCAACCTCAAGTTACCAATTTATGCTTTTTCTGGTTGCACACTGTGTATTCCAGTCCATTTTCAGAAAAGAATCCGCTCTGTTCAGCCATGACTTTTTCCTTCCTCTGTTTATATCTGGAGGCCATTATTGAGTTATTTATTTTTGGTAATAAAGTCTGCAGGCATCAATGCTCAATTAATAAAACCCCAGTATCCCTACCACAAATACAGAAGTCTGGCGCTTTCGTCGTTGACTAGGGAATGAGCTGGTAAAGCTAAAAGCTTAAGCCAAGCTTTCAAGATGTTTCTGATTCCTTTCTCATCCCCTACCCCTGTTAAATCTTGGAGTGAAAGAAGATTAGTGCAGATGGATGAAAATATTTTTTCCACTTCAGCATTTGCTGTCACTATTCATTGCTAAGCGGGTTCTCATAGGGTGTCACTGCAAAGATGGAAATTCCTACACTTCTCAAATATAATCACCTTGCCACAAAGAAAGGGGGTGGGGGAAGAAAAATTGGCTGTTTATTTTGCCTGGCTTTCCTGTGATTTATCCAGCAGGAGAACCTGTAAATGCAGTAACATCTCAAATTGATGTCTTGCCTTTTATGAAAGTTCAGCTGGCTGCTTCTGCACCACACCACACCAATCTGTGCCTGCTCACTCTGCCCAGCCAGTAAATTGACCTGGACCCAGGGAAGATGAAAATATGCAGACTTAAAGTAATCCCCCTTGCTGAGCATGCAAGCACATGGCTGGATTAACCAGGGAGAGGAGCAGAGGAGCCGTGTGTGTGTGTGTGTGTGTGTGTGTGTGTGTGTGTGTGACTCTAGTACCGGGGAGGCCTTCAGGAGCCAATGGGCACCTCTCCTGCTGCCCTCACAGCCTGCTGCTCTTCTGGGACATGCACTGGCAGGAGCTCCCTCTGCTCCAAGCCCCTCAACGCTACACTCTCATCTTCATTTTCCTTAATTAAGGGCATATGATCCAATACATAGCCATAGGAATCCAAGTCCTGTATTGCCACAGTCAAATGGGCCATCTGAGTAACCAAAGGGAAGAAATGAAAACAATTAGCATGATACTTCTAAGTGTTGCAAATGCTGCAGCATCAAATAGATATAAACCAAGATGTAAACAAACATTTTCATCCCCAAGTGGTAACTTAGAAAAGAATCAGCTTGCTAATGACTTCATACTCCTAATAAACATTGACATTATGACTGGATTCAGTCACAAATGATCACCCATGCTTTCATAAATAAGAGAAGTAGTCATACTGCAGATTTCCATGTAACAGCATTAAATGTCTTCAAACCTCCCTGATTTCCAACAGGGGAAATACACCCAGCTGCTTAGGCAGGGAATAAACTACTATTGTCAAAACCAGACAATGTTAAACTGTACCTTGATTATTTAATGTCATTTTAAAAGAATATTTAACAATAAACATAGCATAATTATTAAGTCTGACTAGAAACCACGTTTCCTTTCAGTTGGAAAAGAAGCAACTACCAATGGTTCTTCATAAAGAGAGAGAAATCGACTCCAGAAACCTCTGCAACTGATCTAAACTAGCTTTGTCATTCATAATAAGGATATTTTCAGTTCTGAAGCCCAAGGATTATCTGACAAAAACCTCACCAAAATGAAAAAGCCTGTGATATTCAGGAGCTCTGCAGAAGAGTTTTGTCTGAATGTATTTTTCAAATGAAAGTATTTCCTAATCCTGGCAATCAGAAATCAACTATGGTAAACCAGTACTCCTTGTAAGTTAAACACACAAAGAAGATCAGCAATAATAACCCATAAGGTAGGAACTATATAGAGTAAACTGTACAAGCACTTTGCTGGTTATTATATGTTCCTCTTAAAGCAGCTTTCAACATACTTATAAATCACAGAATCTCTTAAAAAGTCATCTAAATAATAACAGGAGAGTCAGAAAAATCTCCTATTTTTGTATATGAAGTTCAGTATTTACTTTGCGTGCTTACTACATTGAGTGTATGGGGCCATAAAACACCAATTAGGTTAAAGACAAGTCATTGTTTGGTTACACTTCTAACCAGAAATCCACATCTTACAGCATAAGTTTGCAGAAAGTTTCTTGTTTCCACAAGCTTATTCTGCAGCAATAATAAATACAGATGTTGAGTTTAGTACTTTACAGAAATCAGTAACACGAAGAACTCCTGATCTGCAACAATGCTTGAGGCTTTTCCTCCAGATTTGATACAGAAAACAGAGAAGACTGCAAGCAGCCCCTTTCAGCCTGTAACCAAACAGCCTTGTTACTTCCAAGAGAGTTCAAGTGACACTCTAAATAGAAGCAGATTTTATGCTTTCCTTGTACCTAAAACAATGCAGGTGCTACTAAAAGCAGATACATTAGAAATAATTCCTTTTATTTGATTGTTCTTAGTATGTGTAAGAACTATTCATTAAAGGCCTTTGCAGCATAATTGGTGTCACTTTATTGTAATTTTCAATATAACCATTTCCTTCCAAAGGAATTAATTTCCCATACTGATGAGATCCCCGGACATCCCAACACAGATTAAAGGAGTGGAAGAAAAAGGTGGACTCCACCATTCAAGTAAACAGTGCCTGCATTTCAGGGACCCTTCTATATGCCGAGGAATACAGCAAGCCCACGTGCCCCTACTTCAGCTTTTATGGTTTCAGCCACCTGATCAGTGTAGACAGCCCACGAGAAGCTATCAAGATCAATTCTAGCTGATGCCAACACACCTGAAGTGATCAAAATAATATGAACAAACCTAATTTGACTGGCCACCTCAGAGTCACAGCTTTCATGGCAAACAGGAGTCTGGCCTGAAGAATCTCTCCATCCCAGCACGCATCCAGCTCATCATGAGCCCAGTGCTTCAGTTAATGTTCTGCAACAGTCAATTGCCCCTATCTGTTTCAGGCTGCTTATACACACAGCTAGGAAGCACAGTTCAGAAAGGTGCGGGTGTCCTACTGAGCAGCAGTTAACCCAAGGGTCACGCTTCTGTCATCTCTATTCAGAGGCCTACAATCTACAGAACCATTATAGATTTGTGGTAATTTTTTTCTCTACCAATTCCTCATCAGGTCAACTTGAGCAGAATCTACAACAGCATTGTTAAAGGTTTAGAAATGAGTCAATCGCTAAGGAGTTCCCAAACATCCGTTTCCACAGTGTTTTGCTCCTTACTATGTGTGTATATTGCTCATACGTAGTATTTGCCTGCAGTGGTAGTTGCTCAGACTTGTTCCACAGTTCCACATCACTAACATTTCACATCTTTTTAAACTCTGTCATTCCTTTGTACTGAATCTGGAATCACACTGATTTCCTTCACCAGAAACCCTGACAGGGACACTTCCTTCACCAGAAACCCTGACAGGGACAACAACAGAATCGGACTTTACTCTGACGGGATTTTTCAAAGGGATTTAAATACATAATTCGCCTGGTACTGAATACAAATCCTTGCCACAATGAGGCCTGCAATAAGAACAAAGTGCTTTCCTCAGGGCACTATCAAAGAGAAAACACTTGCCCTTGGGAGGCTGGACCCAAACCTGGCTGTGCGTGGCCCCTCACCCTGTGCCAGGACCAGCTCTGTGGTGCTGGTTTGCCTTCCATGGCAAATGCTCCTAAGCACGGGAATGGATTTGTTTCTACAAATGATTCAGTTGTTTCATTTTAGCAACTCCTCCAGCTGTACAGCAGCCATCTCTAAACAGGACCAGTATGATCATCCTGTCAGTTCTACCACTACTTTGCTCATTGGCCATTACAGCAGATGTTACTGCTTTAAGGCAGGATAGCATTTCTTTCCAAAAGATCTGTTAGAAATTTCTGACTACAGCCACAGAGACAAGTAGAAACTTCCTCTTTTATCATCAAAGCCCAAACAGTTAGTTCCCTATTTTGGAATAACTGATGCAAATAGGGAGGGGGGACACACAAACTTACTGGAGAGAGGAAAAGGAGAAAGCACATCCTGGAGAGCATCTTCATAACCCCAGCAGCGACCTAGCTGACCCTGCTGATTTGGAGACTGCAATTAAAGCAGAGCACACAATGACTGAGGTTTTGCATTTAAAATTTTTTCTCTAGAAAGATCATGGATACTGCAAATACAGAGATGTTCCACTGTTTGCTCAACAATCGTCTTATGGACAACCAACATAGTCCTCCAACAGCTGGAAAAAGCCAAATAGCATCAACAAAACCCATGTAAGACACCAATGGACACCATCAGTCTAAGTGATAGTATTCACAGGTGAAAATATTTAGTAATCCAACTAAAGAAAGCTAAATCCTACCCAACTACTAAGGAGATAAAAACCAAGGCACTCCTAACTGCAGCACCACTAGAGGAATTTTATCTCCCTAAATGCTGTCTAGTATAAAACAATTAAAGTTTCTGTTATTCATTAACTCTTGTGATTGCTGCTTGCTGATCCCTGGAAAATGAGCTGAAAAGGACACTCAGTATATTCTAATCTTTAGGTAATGCCCAGAAGCTTTTGGTCTGGAGCCCAGGGAGGTTTCTACAGCATTCCTGGCTTTGTCACTAACCTGGGATGAGTTACCTATCTGGAAGATGTCTTTGAGAACACCTGCACTACCATGAAATAATGTGCAAACACCTACAACTGTCCCACTTGGTAGTATCATGTGCTGGATACTCAGCCTTTCAGTGACAAAATCACTTTTCTGACACAGACCAGAAGGCAGCTGACATACCAATCCTAGCCCTAGAAGACAACACACTGCTTGGTAGAGGAAGGTGTCAGATCACAGCAGCACTGTTGTTCTTTATTGATATTACTTCCACTTAGCTCAAGCAGGGATTCATCAACATTCTTGATAGAATTCCCTGACAGAAATCCCTTTGTGGGAATAAAAATGCTACGAGGCACAAGACTCAAACATCATCACACAAATGAGGAGTGCTTCATCAGCCATTTTACCTCATTCCCTGCTCCAATGCCATCAGAGAACCCTCTTTGGTGCCATGAGTGTATTAGACATTGACAGGGCAGACAGTTCAGCGGTTTGGCGTTTGTGAGAGTTAGGTTTTTACCAGTGGGTATGATAGGAACACACTGCGAGGACAGAGTAAACACCTTCAGGAGAAGAGAAGGGGAAAAAAGTCCAAGATGTCAAGGTAACAAAGGAAAGGAGGGTTATGAACATGGCTCAAGAAAAAGAAAGAAAACTAAAGAGACAAGATGTGTGTGGGGGAAAGAAATGCCTAAGAATAACGACTCCAAAACTTTTTCTGGGTCTGTTCTTCCCTGTTCGGAGAGGCGCAGCTGAGACAATGCGGCTGGCTCTGTGACAAATGTGGAAAAAGCAGCCAATTTGAGCTGGTTGTTAGCAGTCGGAACACAGCGTCTCAGATAAATGAGTGTCTGCCTCAGGTACGGCAGCAGATCTTCCTGAACCGTTCTCGAGAGACTTGCCAGGAGTGCAGCAGCCCTTAGCCATCAAAAGCAGCATGAGAGTTCTCTTCAATCTCCCATCCCTGCGGTAAAAGGTGACCTTGGAGCAGGATTTTCTTCTTCTTCATGCCCTATGCTCCTCATACCACCTTCATCCTTCCTCTTGTCTTACAGCCAGACATGTTGTCTTATTTAACAGTAGATAAAACCAATACTTTCCCCAGCACAGTTGCTCAAACTGATCTGTGTGGGTTGTCACACCTCCAACTGTATCACTATCTCTAACTCGAAGTGGTATTTTCAGCCTGATCTGATGTTTGCCAGGAATCCCAGTTTGGCTCGGAAGCTCTCGTCTGTCTATCCTCATTTGAGCTAACGGCCTCTTATCAGGGAACAGCGTGTAGAAGAGCCCATGCAGTGCCCTGTGCCCACGTCCCTTCCCAGACATCACACTTGCTAGGGCTGGCTTCTCCCTTAAATAAGTATTTCACCTGCTAATGCTGCTCCACCTACTGCTTTTTTTCCCCCCTAAAGAGGAAGAAAAGCAAGCACACAAACCCCCATAAAGAAAACTAAAAGAGAAAACAGCAGCCATAGTAGTACTGCTCACCCACCCTTGCCTTCAAAGCCTAACAAAGTAAGAACATCTTTGGCTCCCTTCCTAATTCCACAGTGAAAAGAGCCACATGGAGCAAGCCTTGTCAAGGGCTGAGGAAGAAGGCTTGAAAGAGAGAAGAAAAATATAGAAGGAATAACAACCAAGGGCAAAACCAAAAAAAGACATAAAGCTCCTTAAATGCTAAGAGAAAGGGCAAGGACGTGCCATCCCCTCACAAAGAGGAAGCAGAGCTATGGGCCTGTTGGCCACTTCTGACCAACCACATAGGGCCAAGCAGATGTCTTTCTTTCAAGGCTCAAAACTTCACCAAGAGATAGAAGTAGCTGCACATACAGAAGTCCAGGTCTTCTCAGCAGGCCAGAGAGCAGACATCTATGCCCTGAGGTCACTTGTGAAATATTCCCCATTCAAAACATCCCTCTGTTCTGAAGCAGCAGAACACTTTTACACTCCACATCACTGTAAGGCAAGGCAACCTGTGACTACTTCTCTGAACACAGGGTCACATAACCAGATTATAAGTGGGGACTGAGACAAAAGGAGTAAGATGTGGACATCCACCAGATCAGTGACCAAGTCAGCAATAGGAGTAAGCCCTGGCATCCTGCCTCTGCACTCTTCTCTCAGCTGCACTGAATTCATTCAGAGCAGAACTGAACCTTACAGGAAGATTTGATTCACTTGGAGATGTCCTGCAAACAAGCCATGTTTAAACAAAACTGGATTTTGCAGATATCTGCTTTTATAAATATACAGGCTTGTTCTCCTCTTCCAGTTTCTTTCAGCTTCTGAGAAGACTTCAGCAATCTCAGCCTTATGGGACAGGGGCTGGCTTGTGGCCACAGATTTCACACTTGGTTTCATGAACAAAATCTAAACAGGCCTGGATTGTGAACAGCTGAGCTGCAGATGGATTTCTGGGGAGGGCAAGAGAGGTAAGAGTTTAACAAAAATAAATCTATCGAACATTTAGAAACGCTTAAGAGGCCAGAAAAGCAACTTCCTGTAACACGGTTAATGTTTCAAATGGTCTAGCAGCTGCAACAGCAACCTTCTAGTGTTAACATTTAATAGTTTGTGCCACTCAACTGAAGGAAAACTGTAAAACACATTTAACCTGTAAAGGTCTTTTACATTACAGAAAAGTAACTTTAGAGAAGTGGTGTTTTGGTGTGGTGGGTTTTTTTCTTTATATTTTATAAAAATAAAGCCTGAAAGAATGGTAATGACATAAGCTACACATAAGTTTCCAAACTTTAAATAAACTCTCATCTACGAGCAAGCATCAGCAACTCAGCAGTTTCATTTCACAGGGGCTTACGCAATCATGGTGGGTTTTGATCCACACAGGCACATGCCTTGCAAGCATTTACTGAAGTGTCAAAGCCCCGTGGCTCAGAGTTAAGTTACCAACCAAACAAGTGTTTCAATTCATCAAAAGCAGGCATTAAATTTAATGGGATTTCAATTAGCGATGAACCAAAATGCAAGCCCTACAATCCTCTCCAAATGTGAATAAGTCTGCAAGCCCACAGCAGGCCTGCCTCATTTTGAGATCAGAACCAAGTAAAACAAACAGCAAAATTAAATCCTGCCTTTTTCCAGGTCTGGACAAGCCTCAAGGCTAAAAACCTTTGCAGCTCTTACAAGCACATCACAGAAAACGGCAGAAAAACAAACAAAAAAGAATGTGTGTAAGTAAATTAAGAAACAGCCAAGTATAATGTTCTGTGGTGACATTCACTCAGTACAAATCCTGCAATCACTGATGGATATCATCCTAGGACCTCAGAACTCTGATGCTTGAATTAATACACCAATATGCAAACACTTTGTTTGCAGCTAGTCTTCACATTTGGCCACAAAAGGAGACATGTACACCCAGAATAAAAACCCTAAGAGACACTATAAATAATGAGCATTTCGGGCAGAGGAATAACAGATGGTAGAACAAAACATTCTAATTTTAAAAAGATAAAACTTCCTTATGATATGGCAGAACTGCAGTGGTCTGAAAAGAACATAAAATACAGATGCTGAACAAGTAGGGATGTCAGTGGTTGGTGTTACCAGAAGAGATAGCCCAAACCCTTTCCAGAACCCATCTATGTTATCATAAACAGCAGAGCGAATCAACAGTCTGAGCTGTAACTCTTCACAACTATTTGGGTTTACACACACTATAGAGCCACAGAAACACCTTGAGGATTTATGCATGCACAGGTAAACTACAAAAGCCCCATGGAAATGAATTCACTGGGCTAGAGATGAAATTCTTGGCTTGCACAGCACAGGCACATTGCTTTTATGAACAACTGTGTCCAAACAAAGCTTCTATAAGAAACATTTAACACGTCTGGCAGAGTCATACTCTCCACCATTAAACTTAAACGTGCTTAGTACAGACACCAGTTATTAGGTGGAAATTATGGGATCTCAGTGGTATTTCTGCCACATGGCAGGCTTTATTTTGTTTAATTTAACAATGAACTCATTATATTAACTGAATTCAATAGAAACAGCAGGGGGAACCCTGTTAATGTAATCTTGAACATCAGAGAGCCTCCAAATGTGCTAAAAGAAAGAACACGAAAGGAATTAAGAGGAAGGACTTCCTAAAGAGGAAGGATGTTTCCATCTCCTCAGAATGCTCATGCTAATTTGAAATTACTTTGTCTCATTTGATCTGCCGTACAGACATGTGGTTACTGTTTGAGACAGGATACTGGGCTTGATACAACCTATATAGCCCTTGCTACATTTTTTTGTATGGAGAAATCCTATACAGTGATAGCCATAAAAAGACACCACTTCTAAGACACCACCTGTTAGCACATGAGTAATATCAGCAATGCCACCCTTCCTTCCCCTTCCAATGTGGAAGGACAACAGCAAGCTCCACAGGTTTCTCCACTGTATTCATTTGTGTCTGTCTTGACTTTTCGATCGGAAGAGCACCCGGGAGCATTTGACGAACTCTCCTCTTCCTCCTTTATTTTATTCACCCATTGAAGAAGCCTGCCACTCCCTGAAAGCAGCTGTAGCAGCAAGGGAATGGGCAGACCTGAATGCATTCCAATGCTTTCTAAAAGCAGAACCGAGAAGCGACACTTTGAAACAAACAGTAAACATCCATATTAATTACTTACATAGGTACCTTCCTTTGCTTCATAGAGTTGGTAACTGCTGATCCCTGGATACTTGTGGGCATCCACTTAGACCTGTTCTCCCAAGTCAGAAATAGAAAGCAATGCGGAAAGAGCAGACAGGATTATGCTTTTGGATGAAAAGTAACATTCAAAAGAGCAAAGAGAAGGGTTAGAAAAAAGGCACGCTTCTTCCCAAACACACACCTGCCCTAACACAGGAGCAGAAGTCAATGCCATTAATCACACTATTCCCAGCCATGGTCCCTGACAGCATCTACCTGGCTGCTGTATGACTGTCAAGACAGAATCTAGACACCCACAGCCAAAATCTCCAGCTGTAACATAGATGACCCAAAGACACATTCATAGACCAATGAGGCTGACAAGCTCTGACAGGTTTCTGACACTGACAGATCTGCCGAAAGTGACATTGTTAAAACGGAAACGTAATGAACGAAGCTCATCAGCTGCATGAGAAGTTGCAGTTATCTTACTTGCACACACACATGCAATGAACTGACAGCAGGGTAAGGGGTTCCACATAAGTGGTGGTCTGATCACTTACCCTTCTGGATCAAAATTCAGGTTGACTTTGATAATGGACATTACCAGATGGAAGAAAAGAGGCTAACTCCGCTAGGTCCTGGATTTCACTTCTGAGATACCCAGGCACCATAAGATAAGCAGTTTGCCTGAATCTTTCGCAACATTCAACATAAGAAATTCAGCTGTGAGTTTTCATAAATTGTGACCTGAAGAAAACACATGGCAGCAGCTTATACAGACCATTGTCTCAGAAGGGTGAGTTTATGGACTTCTAGCATCACTAAGCACATCACTGAAATAAACTGAAAGACAGCAACCCCCTCCCCCCCCGCCAATGCTTCGTGGGCATCCGTTAATGAAGCCTCAGAAGCCATGGTGAGAAAAGCATTATTTACACATTTTCCAATAGCAGGAAGGGAGACAGAGACAAGTTCAAAGCCTTTCACAAAGTCACAGAAGAATCTGGTCACAGAGCTATTACAAGAGGCTCAGATCTGAGTCCTTCATCCCCTGCTCCCTTGGCATACAGCATCATTCCTCTCAGCTGCTGGTGTTGTGTGGAAGACATTTTTGAGAAGGTGCTGTCAAGTACAAAAATCAAATAGAGACAGTGGCAAGCAGGATTCTTCTCTGAGCTAGAGACAGGCCTCACCTATTCTGGCCTCCAGATACAGATGGCCTTGTTCTTTAAGTCCACATGCACAGATGCCTTAAAAAAGGCTGACCAGAGAGAAATCACTCTGGCATTCTGTGCAGTGTGATTTGATGGTGGGCAGGGACACCAGTGTAGGAGGAGAGGAGGGAGGAAGAACACTGATGCTAGGAGAGAGGTAAAACCAGAGGCAAACCCACAGTCTCTAATGGAACAAGGTTATGGGTTTTAGTTTATTTTATTTACTCTGCTCTTTTTACATTTTGGTTTTAACTATAAAACCCACAAAATATCATGATACAACTTTTAAGGAACATATTTCCTCATTCTAAGGTTCATTAGTTAGAAAAAACAATTTTACCAAGGGTTGCTTCTTCTTGCAATGGGAACAAAACCCCACATTCATAATAGCTGCCTTCCGAAACTGCCCTGTGGAAAACTCCACATATGCTTAAGAAAGCTGGGCACTTGAATTCTGAAAAGGAATTATCAGATAGGGCATAAATACGCATGAAACACCGGCAGTTTATGAAAGGCACAGAACGCATGCGTACTTACACTTTCATATGGGAAAGAACATGAGGAGATCCAGCCAAACATCCACAATAGCTGGCAGAACTCATTACCACTGGTTATCACAAAGGCCAAGAGACTAGGAGAAACTCCTGGACTTTGTAGACCTGCCAGCCAGGTGAGGTGAACTGATTTGCTACATCTTTGATAAGTTTTCTGAAATGGTGCTGTCAGAGGCAGGTGGATCAGTGACCTGATCTGATGCATCTTCACAACACCCCACTAACTCAAACGAGGGAACACCAGGTGGTTTTCCTCTTTCTGATCAGGACTTCCCCTTGCCACACACCATTTGCTTGCTCATGATGTTTCATCATACTCTGGGCAACCAGTGTGGTGTTCCCCCTACGCTGGCAATTAAGCCTGTACACTGCCTGGTCTAAATGGATGCAAATCACAGCACCCTTTATGCATGGCCATGTCCCTACACAACCCCTGACCTGCAGGATCTTGCTTCACAGATGTCACAGGACAAACGTGGAAACTTTTTAACCCTTCTTACTGTCTCCCAGACACTCACTACATAACACACAAGAAAATAACCATTTTTTACTTCTTTTTCTGAGACTTTCCTCTACCATGTGAATTGCCCACTATACTTCTGCTGATATTGACAGGGTTTCTTGACAGAGAAAAGATTATTTTGCTGTTAAACATGGAAGATATAACATCCACTAACAAAGAATATCTAAAGGCATAGAAGAATTTACACCTTTCTAACAAGCAAAAAAGCAAAATGGATTGTTTCTGGTTTTGTAGAGCAACCCTGTGACCTTTTCTCCTTCTCAAAGCTACTTACACTTCTGCATAATCCTGGATACCTGCAAATGCTTCAACAAGCACCAGTCAGGACATTTGTTTGGAAAAGGCTCTAAAGCCACTGCAAGGTGCAGGGCTCAAGCAGAGTTCTTTCAAGCCAGCTACAGAGTGAACATTAATAAAACTGATGCATACATCAAAAACATGGCCAAAAAGCACAAGTAAGGTAACTGTGGTGCTAAAAGCCTTGTTCTGCTGAATTCTGGACCCCATCAAATGGAGTTAATACAGATTCTTAATCCATGGCTTCCCAGTAAACTATGTAAAGCACAACCTTAGTACCAGCCTGTTACTACAGTAAATGTATGTGGATGCAAGACTGTAGCTAAGCCCATGCTCTTTGCCACAGTTTCTCTTTTTAAATAACAGGATAAAACTACATCTAAGTGATTACAAGTCCTTTTTCAAAGCTCAGAACCTATGTAAGAACCATAAGACTAAATACAGAATACCAAGACATGATGAACAGGAGTAGAGTTAAAAGACAATGCATCCATAGCTTTCTTGATTCTACTAGTGTTCTGGAAGGGAAGGATTTGGTCACAAGTCCTCCTTATTCAACATAAACAGAACAGTATAAACATGTTTTGTTCCGTTAAGGTGTGTAATTGATAGTGAAAAACAAAGTTCCTTGAATGTCAGAGTAAGGGCCCATGTACCTTTCCCATGTGTGCAGTCAGACTCCTGGAAGCCAGCACACCAACACCTCTTCCCAGTGAGATTTTGCAGTTTGATGTATTTGCTGATAGGCTTTGAAAGATACAGCTACACAAGCCCAGATCCTGATGAAGAGTTTACCAGTTTGTTGATTTACACAATCAAAAAGAAAAGAAATAACAAACAAGCAGATTAACCAGCACATGAACTGCAAACACTGCTAGCTCGTCTCCCTTGGAACTGTTCAGTGACGTCTTTGTACAGAACTGCTCTGTGCTATGAACACAAAACGTTCTGAGGCTTTACCTGAGCGACCAGCAGATGCAATAAACTGAGAGCACCCATTTCCTGAGCTGAATTTTGTAAGTCATTTTCTTTTGATGTCAACATTTAGAATGATTTTATTTTGAACCGAAATCTATACAACTAAACATAGAGCAAATCTAAGCATTAAACAGCTAAAAGTAATAAATGGCTATCTAAAACCTCCCTGTTTCAACTGACTTCTAAAATACTGCCTGACTGCCCATGGGCAGGCTGTCAAACATTTAAGCTCCCAGCTTAGCCTGTTTCTGTTGGTTCAGAGTTTAAATTTCAGAGCAACGTATTATAGAGACTTCTCTAACGTCCTCCTACAGCTCTAAAGTATGCACTATTTTGCAGTCCCCTTCGCAGACACCTTTATCAGCACCTCATGGAGACCTGCACACTGGGGAGATGAGCTACCCTACAATGACACTACAAATTTCATTTCCCCCGCATTATTAAATGCACATCAGTCTGCATTACAGACATTATACTATGATTTCTGAACACCTACTTGACAAGCCATATGTTGATTGCCCAAAGGTCAGAGTAACTATCCTGGAAAAACTTGGTTCTCTGTTTAAATGCCCAGCAGCTAAGCAACACAATGGTGAAATAATGGCATAATTTCCAAATGATCTATATACTGTGCATGAAATGGATAAACCAGACTGATGAGATTTTGTGCCTAATTTCTCGCCATTCCAAAATATTGTCTTTTAAAAGTTAATAGTAATTCTTAACACATGCACTAAAAGAACATATGCCACCATATTTCCAACATTTGGGAGTGCATGTGCTACAACAACAATCCTTCACTACGAAATGCCAAAGGCTGTTCAGTGATAAATCCAAATAAACCCTGCTAATTGCAGTAGGAACAGTGGTTTATGTGCACACACACGTGACATTGAAAAATGTTACATGCCATTTACAATAACTGTAAGAAGAAAATCCTATTTCATTAAAGGCCAGCAAAGGCTGGGCTAAATTCAAAGCTAGCTCATCTTAATGGCCACAGAATCCCTCAACAGTTGGGCCTGGAAGGGATCTCCCCTTCTCCCCCATATATTCTGTCTTTCCATAAAAATACTTTAAAAGATCTTAATTTTGCTGGCTATACAATAGCAGAAAATTCTGAAGGCTTCTGGGAATCACTACATCCTCTCTTCTGGGGGATTCACTGGTACTTCTTAAATCCTAAACCAAAGCCTGAAGTTCACATTTCCAATTGTCCCAGTAGTATTGCAGCACTGAAAAGTGTCAGGCATGTTAAAATGTGAAGGAAGTATCAGGTCACACATGCCACTTGCCAGTCTGCTGACAGTCTGAAACAGTATTTGCACACCATGAAGGGTCTAACTGATTTCAGGGGGTTGCTAAAACTAATGTTTAAAGATACAAATATAAACACCAGTGTAACTTATTATTTGTGACTAGTATCAGCATATAGCCAAGCCATAGTAACCAACAGCCAAATAAAACCTCTCCAGGTAACAAAAATCACAACACCTTTGTATGCATATGCCTGAAAAAAATAAAGCCAAAAGCCATTCATTTTCTTCCTGACAAATTTTACAGTGCACTTCAGCTTCGGTTGTACAAAGAAAAGAGCAGCACAACCAAAATACATTCTAATCATCAATTATAAATAGATCATTCCGAGCTGGATTCAAATCTCTCACTTGTTTCAGTATCACTTGTTTACTATGGGAATTTCATTTCCCTTCTCATTTTTGTGCTTCATCTGGAAGATTTTCATTAGCAAAACATTAATTTTTTATGCTCTATTTTCTGCACTCTTATTTTTTAGTTTCTCATCATTTAAGACAAAAGCAGGATCTACAATCACCCTCCAGCTTTTTCACCCTCATAGAATAGGTTATAAGCAACACATTCATTATCATCACCCACATAATTAGAATGTCTGTCTGTAAATATAAAAGCAAAAAACATTACCTCAGAAGAGCACTCTCCAAGGAGGGGAAACTTCAGAGTTCATGGGTTTTGAAACTAAGCTCTTATTTTGCTAAGCAGATACGAAAATCATTTTCAGAACTTATTTTTACAGAACTCATATGGTGTAGAATGCACTTGCAGAGAAGCTGCTCTCAAAGCCTTTTGTCTGCAAAGGGTTCCTATGGAAAAAGCTCTTTGATTGCCCTGGATGAGATGACATTATAAAAAACCTGTGAATGTCAGGAAGCACAAAGTTAATGCAGAATTCAATTACTTCAACACAATGCAGATATTTTTCTTTCAGAAGCAAACCCAGCTATTTTCAGGCAAGTTTTCCCAAAGCCACAAAAGAAGATTAGAGATACAGGAGCTGAGTCAAGACTCACAACCGTGAGCTGTCCCATACTTGTAAAGGCAAAGCAAGATCTGCATACCTCATGCATGCGCTATACTCTCTTCAGAGTAGCTGAAGCAGAGTAGCTGAAGTACTGCGCAGAAGAGGGAGCATGAAGGAACTCATGTTCTAAACAGGCCCAAATCCTTGACTTAACTTCAGTATTTCTCAAGCGTCTACCTTGCTGCAAATCATCACTTGCATACGCTCTTTGAGATGTAAACATTACCATCACTGACAATTAAAGTACTTTCATTTATATTACTGTGATTAACAAGAAATGCATTTGATTTTATAAGGCACTGTATAGAATCACAGTCAAATCAATCAGTTCAGTTGCGCTCAATGTGTAGACGACGCAGACTAAAGAAACTAGTGTTTAAGAGGTTGAAAGACTTAGAACCCTTCTCCGTCTATCTGAGAATACTGCAGAACGGAGGATTGATTCTGTTCCTGACCCAACAGGGGAACATATGTTTCTAAGGCATCTGACCAAGATAATGGAAAAAGTCCACTTAACTTCAGTATTGCAAAAAACTTCCCCTCCTTAATTCCTCAGCTTGCCAACTCGGCAACCCTCAGCTGCCTATGATGTCTGCACAGATGAAAGCAGGCAGATAAGTGCAAAGAAGTGAAATTATTTGCCTGCAGATGAGAGATTGTTGAAGATTTTATTCCTCCTTCGTGACTTTCCCTGTTACTTAACTGCAGAGACATAAATTAGTGTTTGACTCTGCTGGTATGTGCATCTTCTGTGCATCTGTAGCATCGAAGTCAAATCCCTAATTTCCACCTCAGAGAATCGGATCTGAAGTCTGTCTAAAAAGAATATGCCCCTGTCTGATCTTTACTAGCCTAAGCACCAGCTGACTCCAAGCTGTTTTCAAGCTTTTAGAGAAAGTCTGAAAAGGTTTTGACACCATCATAATCATGAAATGAGAAATGTCGATGCCCCTGAGCAAGAAAGAAAAGAAAAAAGCAAAATACAGTCTGAGTTTTGCTGAGTAAAACAGACGCTGCTGCTGGTGTCCTTTAGACTGACTATGCAAGACGTAAATCTGCATCCCCTGCACTGAATGCTTTGGCCTAAGCGTCAACACACACAGATTCTTTGCCCTGCAAAGTAACTCTCTTTGTTTCTTTTCTGGACTTTCTAGCACTTGTAGATTCCTTTTCTGACCTGAGACAAATGGAAAATGGAACAACCCAGTACACTTCCACAGGAAAACACCAAAAAAACCTCAGGATTTTCCACCATTGACCATTAGCAGTACTTTGGAAAACAGATGAGTAAACCAGCAACGCTTTACATGCCAGAACTAAAATCCAACAACCTCAGGCCTTCCCAGAGATTTGCTTTTTAGCTACATTTAAATTCAGAGTGGGCTCAAGCTGAAGCTCCAGAAACAAATGTCACACCTGAGCATCCAGACTGATAGTGGCACTCACAGCAGATAGAATATGCTCTAGCCTTGGGATAAGTTTTGGTGAGTGCTGGAATCGTTTGACAGAGCACACAGGTTCTAGGTAAAGCAGGAGCTCTAAGCTTCTCTTTATGTTCCTCTTGCCCACTTGTTTGTGGGAAACATCCCAACAAACTTCTGATGCTAAAAAAGAACTCCAAATTCCTCAAGACTGCTCAAGAAAGACTGGATGCACCCGTATTTTTTGTATGCTTATTTCCTGTTTGAATGCTTATTCACAATATTGACTGTCAATGGTACTTTGTTAAAATGATTACTGCACATAGCATGGCTAACTTTTAAATGTAAATTGTATGCAAATATATGCAATGCCATCTTTAATGCAGATGTAGCAAAAAGTATTAAGATGTGTAGAGCCTAATTAGGCCCTACATCAAAAACTGCATACAAAAACTTGACTCCAAATCTCGGCAAAATAAATCTGCGCTAGAAATCCCTGTGTACACTCCTAAGGAAGCAGGGGGAGTAGCTCTTTCCCTGTGACTTCTGAAAGCTGAAGAAGACAATAACTCCAATGAGTATTTTGGATGGCCTTTCTTCAGACAAAGCTCTTTCAAGCAAGATACGGATATAATGGCATTGCTGTTTCATTCTCTTCTATATCTTAATATTTAGAATGATGAAAGAAAGCCTTTGTTTCTTATCTGGACTATATATGAAAGTCAAGCGGAGGGACAAATTCCTGGGCAATGTTAGGGTCAGCCTCAATAAAGTGAGGGGAAAAAAAGCAGCATGATTTACCTTTTCTAAGGCGGGGGCTGTTCAGCAGTGGCCCTGCCAGTGGGGCTTTGATTAGTGAATTCATTGGAATAGAAAAGCACTTGCACATAGCAGACTCCAGAGACAATAACCAGCCTTAGGGACTTGCATTATTAATATACTGAACTAAGTGAGGCAGCTGATGGCCTGCAGGCACAGATCAGTACATAGCACTGAATGGGATTTCCGTCACATACACACACTACGCTTGGCTTTTAAACACTTTTGTTTCTAAAAAGAGAGGCTGCATTTTTGGGTGTAATTGGTGAATTCCACAGAGGGAAAGGACTGCACAGAGCCTGTATCTGCACATTTCAAATAAAAAGGAATTCCACCACACACCAGGTCAAAATAAAAGCCAAGGAAGACAGACTTTTTCCAAGGGTACCAGTCTGAGTGCTGACTTGAACTGAAGACAGGTCCAGCATCAGAGAGACCAGAGAAAAATCTGACCACATCCTCTTCCTGGAAAGGAAGCGATTTTAAACTCTGGTTGCTCATGAGCAGCTATGGAAAAGTAATAAGCCCCACTCCACCCTTCCAGAGGTACTTGGAGAAAAGCACACACAGCTCTACAGCAAATGCATATCCCCTTTTAAGGAAGGGGCTATTACTGTCCCTTCCTGCCACAGTACGTACAAGCCTAGAGATGTTCCTTGGCCAACTTCAAGCCAGGAGTTTTCTCGCCCTTTTTCTCCACCCTATCATCTCTTTTTTAACACACACATGGAATTCTCCTTTGGCTGGGCTGCTTCAAGCTCCCCACACCACTGCTTTCTCCCAGGCCTGCCATGGGGCTGCAGTAATTTGGATATTCAAGTGGACTATAAAACTGCAGGAAATTCGATGCTGCTTGCTCCCTATCTCTAGTGGCAGCCAGATTTCTCTGAGGAGAGATGCTGCAAATTATTCGCTGTGAAACAGAAAGCTTGCTTTTCATTTTAATTTTGTTCCACTTCTATCGCTGTGTTTCCCTTGTATCTGTTTTTCCAGCATTACGAGAAAAAAATCTGAGGCACCACGTCAGCCCGGCCCAAGCCAGACATAACATCCTGCGTGTGCTGCCCAGGGTATTAGAAGAAATGCCTTTCATTTCTCTCCCTCCCAGCCCTTGTCGCAAGGCCCATTCCCCTCCACTGCCCATGAGCCAGCGGCGCTTTCCAGCAGGCTGCACACTGGAATTCCTCAGCTCTCACATTCCTGCAGACGTAAACGTAGTTCACTGCTCTCAGAGCAGGACAGGCTCAGCAAGTGTATTCCTTCCCTCCTCCAAAAAACATAGGGTGAGGATTAATACTGGCCGCAGGTAAATTTTTTTCCAGCTTGAAAAGACACCAACAAACCCTCTTCAAATCCTGTCTAGGCATTGCATCACCAGCAACGAAGTCAAGCAGCTCAGCGCTACGTACTGTGCCTCTGGATAAGAGTATCTGGGAATAATGTGATTATGCGATCCCTAGGAACTATGCTAAGGACACCAAGGAAAGCAAAGCTGGCCAAACATTCATGATGCTGACAGAGGACAGGAGCGAGCAGAGCAGCCTCGGAAAGGAGCCCTGCAGGATACTGGCACCTCCCGGCGCAGGCACCGCAGCCTCCCGGGCTCCGCGCTGCCGCTGTGCCGCCCATTTGCTGTTCCCGCATTCCTGCCGGCGCTGCAGCGCTGTTCTGAGCCTCCTATTTGAATTAACCAGGCCCAGAGGATAAAACTTTCAAATTAAACACATTCCTGCAGGATTTCAGGCTCATTGTGTATGCACCAAGGAAACATAACATCCTAAAAATAATACGTATACAGAAAGCAAGCACATTTTGCAGGCGTATTAAAGTGGAATATGAATTATAAGCAAGCTCATGGGAGAAGACGTCAGATTCCATGCAAAAAAGGAGCTTTTGTAAATAACATCATTCTTTGTAAGCTATAACAATTGCCAGCCATTTAATTTTGCTCACCAACGCCTCTATCATTGTTGATACTGCCCACTTTCCTCCCCTTATAAATTGTAAAGCCCCAGATTTTACAGACTTCAAGCTGACAGCTGTATAGATTACTAATCATGAGCTAGAACTCAATTTAGATTCATTTCTGTAGGTGCTATTTCATGTTTGCTGTTTCGATATGTATCTCACCAAGTTGCCATCATGAGAGCACAATATTCAGAAAACGTTAAAGCTTTTGGTAAGATTTAATCAGTGTCAATGCTCCAAGTTTGCGTGTACTGAATCTTAACACCGCAGCACTCATCCCATTAACAATATTCACATATTATACTATTGCTCAGTAGGGATTCAGACCACTCAGTAAAGGTAACATCTGTTTAATAGAGAATATTCCAGCAAAAACTTTAGCAGTATTTTTGTGGGGTTCAGACTTGCAGACACAGATTCACAGGTTCACATTACTAAATATGACAGAATATTTAAAGGTTTTGCACATTAAGCCCAATGACAAATTCAAACCCCTCACTGGAATTAGTAATTCAGCCACAAGCTCAGAGATGTTATTCCAGTAGAACCGAAGTCTTCCAGTTGGCTCTTGGCTTAATTTCATTGATTAAAACATACTAATACAAGTCAGACTGCTTTGCTCCTGTCCCTTTAACAAGCTAGCTGAAGCTGGCACAGAGAAACTAGAATCCAAAATAAAAGATTGTGTTTTGAGCACCTGAGAAGCACTTACTCCTTTTGTCACTTACATTACCTTGTGTAACTTATATATGTTAATTTATATATTGTAACTTATATATGCCTGGCTTTAAACTCCAGTTCAGAATTAATGAGAAGATGGGGAATAGGAATCTCTTAATGGTTATAGCCCTTATTTGAGAAAATGAGGTTTTTGCTAACTGTTCTGTCATGACCAGCTTTCTCTTACAAGTTATCCCTCCAGGAAGAGCAAATCAGGATTTCAAGCTTAGGCACTTACACCATTGGCCTAATTTTCAGAAACATCAGACAATTCAGGATATACAGTCAAATCCTCCAAACCTGAGAAGGAAATTCAGATCACTGCTGCTGCTTCAGTTATTTCTCCCTACATTTTGAAGGTATTAAAATGCATCATTCTATGTACAAGAAACATTCATACTCCAAGACAAATAACAGTATAAGTAAATGTAATATTCTAATGTTAATATGAGAAAAACAGCCTCATTCTATTCCCAAATGTAGCCAACTTTTCCCAAAAGTCATTGTTTCACCCAATCTGTGTTCAAAGGGCTTTATGAGGTGTGGCCTATAGTAGAACACAGGTCCCCCCTCAATACTCAGAGCTACCTGTGTCAGTGACCTCAGGGGTGCTGCCTAAAACAAACTTTTCAAACAGCAGAAGGATGAGAGATGTTATATCACACTAAAAGTACAGTGGGGTGAAAACCACCAACACAGAGATGGCAAAGGGGAGGAGAGAGTTGGAGCAGGTTCACTCGCAGGAAGAGTTTCATTTCGGAGCATGTCATCCTTTCAGCCCCCAGAGTGAAAGACACATGCAAACCCTTAACAGAGACCCCGAATGTACCCTAGGCTGCATGCAGCGAGCTATCATCTATTCACACAGGAGCTGTGCACAATGTGAATAAAGTCTCCCTAACCACAGTTAATAATCAACATTTTTGTCTTTCTCTCAAGAATTATAATATTTTTTCCAGATGTTTAAACATGGGCATTGGGTTGATCTGACTGGTTTTAAGCTTTGGCCAGAAGAACCACTACCACTGACACAGAACTACAGGAAGAAATCACTGCTGCTTCCAAATTCTTCTCTTTACCTTATGCAGTATCCTTTTTTTCCCCAGAAAGATATAAACAGACTGTTTCAGGTATACAGGCTCTCAGACTCCAAGTATCTCATATCCAAGAAGAATCATTAATTAAATTAGTAATTAGGGAAATATATATCTCTAACTGTAGAATCCAGACAACATCTCTAGTGTTTCACTACCTTTACCAAATGTGTATAACCCTTTATAAACCAGAAAAAATAAGAAACAGAACAGAATCTAAAGCAAATTCTATAGCAACACCCAAGAATCAAACACTTCCAGCTATTCTGTATCTAAAGCTTGGCAATACTGAATCTGTGAATAGGCAACAGAAGCATTTAATATCCTCCACATCTCATCAACCTTCGACTAACAATATTGCATTCTCTCAAGGAACTTGATGCCCTTGAAATCAAGGCAAAACACCATTTAGAAAAATCACTATGTGTTACAGCACTGTCTGCAAGGAGGACCCAACAATGCAACGCAATGCAATGCACCACTGTCCCCCCAAAAGCTGAGAAAACAAAAATCAGGCAGAGGCGTTGCTTAACAGGACACCTTTTCAACAAGCATCTATACTTGACTGAGGGACAAGACAAACACAAGGGCATTTTCTGAGCCTAACAAGTGAGCTCTAGTGATAACTCTTCAGGTATAAACGAACTCAAGCCACAGTCAGTGTGGTGTAAGCCCACAAACAAAGCCCTGCAATTAGCCCATTTATATCTAAGTGCTGAGCACACTTGGCACACATTAAAAAAATGTAACACCCTCATGCCTGAGGTGCTTGGTCTTTGCAGACAGACCTCAGCTGTCTGATCTGAGGTACTGCATACTGATGGACTGACATACAACAGTGAAACATCTGACACACAACAGGTTTCTGCAAAGCAAGTCAGTCAGGGCTGACCTGCAGGCATCACACCACAGGGTCTTTCCTCCAGAAATGAGAAACTTCTAGAACACTATATATTCAAATAATCCCAGACTGATTTGGGTTGGAAGGGACCTTAAAGCTCATCCAGTTCCAACCCCTGCCACGGGCAGGGACACCTTTCCCTAGAGCAGAGTGCTCCAAGCCCCTGTGTCCAACCTGGCCTTGAACACTGCCAGGGATGGGGCAGCCACAGCTTCTCTGGGCACCC